>JADDOH010013284.1:0-13647 GCA_016648135.1 Agrypnia vestita | reverse complement strand
ACATATGAAATTGGCGTTTAGTATGGGAGGAACATTAAGCCGATTTTTTTTTATTATAATATATTTATTTAATCAAAGTATGTACCATTGCTATCTATATGCACTTTTGCCATCTCATAGGTAGTTCATCGATCCCTTTACTAAAAAAACCATTCGGACGGGAATCAATAAAATCTTTGAAGGCGGTTTGGACTGCCCCATCGGAGTTGAATTTTTCCTTTGCAAGAAGTTATCCAAATTTCGAAAAAAATGGTAATCTGTTGGGGCAAGGTCCGGAGAGTACGGTGGATGTCTTAGACATTCCAATTGAAGCTCCTCAATTTGGTAGCTGTCTGTTGTGCAGTGTGTGGTCTAGCGTTATCATGAAGCAGCAGTGGCCTAGAGCGATTAACCAGCCTCGGTTGTTTAGCAGCTAGCTTTTCCATCATGGTTTGCAGTTGCTGACAATAGACATCTGCCGTAATCGTCTGGCCAGATTTAAGAAAGCTGTAGTGAACGACACCAGCACTAGTCCACCAAACGCTCACAAGTAACTTTTTTGGAGTCAATTTTCGCTTGGGGCATGGTTTGGCTGGTTCGGCAGGGTTCAGCCATTGCGATGAGCGCTTCCGATTATCGTACAGGATCCACTTTTCATCACAGGTAATGATTCGATTTAAAATCCCTTCATTATTGTGCCGGTTGAGTAATGCAACGCAGCAGTCAACGCGCGTTTGTTGATTTGCTTCACTCAATTCGTGAGGTACCCACCTTTCAAGCTTTTTCACCTTACCAATTTGCTTCAAGTGGATTAAAACAGTTTTATCACTAACACCGCAGCCTGCAGCTAACTCGGATGTGGTTTGCGATGGATCCGCTTCCACAATAGCCTTCAATTCTTCATTATCAACTTTGGTCTCCGGCCGTCCACGGGGCTTGTTCTGCAGGTCGAAATTTCCAGAACGAAAACGTTGGAACCAAAAACGCACTGTGTTTTCTTTTGCGGCACCGTCGCCATACACATCATTAATCCTTCGAGCCGTTTCTGCAACACTGGTGCCACGGTGGAACTCGTACTCGTAAATAACGCGATATTTCAAGTTTTTCATTTTGTAAACTGAGTGACGCAAAGAAAAAAACAATTGAGGAAAAAACAAATGAATTATAATTTTCAAAACACAAATACATGAGTAAATAGCTGTATAAATTTGGATTTGGAATTCCTAACCAAAGAGAAGATATTTGAGATCAAATTTGCCAGTACGGCAAAACGTTAATTTCATATGTAAGGACCTAATATATTGGCAATACTTTAATACCATATCTCTATCTGAAGATGAAATTGAGACATGATATATCATAATGCAACACACAATGTAAAATTGAACCTCATTAATTGTATATAAACTCCCCTTATTTCGAATGTATATCCGTCTGCCCATCAATAAAGTCAATTTAAAAAAATAAATGGTTTTCTATTCTTGAATTATCAGCTTTAAAAATGACTGCGTGATTTTTCACATGTTTAGGGCTAGTTTAGGGTTAAAAATGTAATATTCAAATTACCCAACACATGTTTAAAGTGAATTAATGTTACCTGTTGGGGTGTTGCTGTTTTACCGGTGCCGATGGCCCAGACAGGTTCGTAAGCGATGACTACATTGGTCCAGTCTGCGCCTACTCCGCCGACAATAGCCTTGGTCTGTCGGAAGACCACCTCCTCCGTCTTGCCAGCCTCACGCTCTTCGAGTGTCTCTCCAATGCAGGCGATGACCTTCAATCCTGACTGCAGGGCGTGGGTAACCTGGATGGATTGGTTTGATAATCTTGATACTTGTGCAGGAGTAATAAAATGATAAACCGTTGAAAAATCTCTAAATATTCTTCATACAAGAGTTTATATACCCAAGTGATGAAATTTTTCTTAACTATTATATATGTATGTACACCCCAAATGTAAGAAAAATAATTACATATTAGCACCTTTCTCCAGTACATACTTTACTTTAGTTTTATGATATAATATTTGTTATATTTTGAATTTCAATATTCGGTATTTTCTTTTTTTGTCATTTAATATTTTTGACTGACATTTGTTTTAAAACTTTTTACTACAATAAATTTTATCAACAATAGGAATACGCTCACATTACATGAAAAAATTATCTTTTGTCATAAATAGTTATCCCAATTATAATAATTTTGTTGTCTGTCTGTCCGTTCGTCTGCCTGTCTGCCCCTGTAACTTTGTGTAATGTCCGTAACTTCTTTATAGTAATTTTTTTTTAATTTTTACATTTTTTTTTATGTAAAATATTAACTTTTTAATGTAAATTTTTTATGTGATTTTTTTTTGTAATTTTTATTTCATTTTTTAATGTAAAATTTTTTAATTAAAAAATATTTTTTTAAATTATTTTATAAAAATATTTTAACATTTTTTTTTCATTTTTTCTCTTTTTTTATATAAATAAATATAAATACTTATTCATTAGGAACCGACATGTAAAAGTACGGTCGTTTTTGACGGGTTACAGCTAGTACATATAATAGTAATCTATTTTATCCATAATTGCAGTGATCAACATTTCTGACACATTGTTATATTTTACAAATTGCATACGAGAAAGAAATGGATTACCTTTTCTGCCACGAGTTGGTCACTCTCTCCAAAGATGGCTCTTCTCTCCGAGTGGCCGATGATGGCCCATTCACAGCCAACATCAAGGATCATGGCAGGAGAAATTTCACCTGTTTAAAAAAATAAAAAAAATTTATACATCAATATAATATTGATTTTTTCTTTGTTGTCAAGTCATATCTCATATGGAAGAACCTGGAAAATTATTTTTGATTTGGTAAATTATATGGATAGAATATTAATATAAAATTACTACAATAAAACCCCATTAATTCGAAATTTGTTATAATTCGAAATTTTTAAAACCCACAAGCACCCACAAGTCTAACCCTAATAAGTTGAAAATCCCGGTAATTCGTAGTTCAAAATAATTTTAAGCCCCTTATTCCATAAATCAATACATTTCAGTTCACATAATTCAATATTTTTTTGAAATTTGACGAAACTGAAAAAAACATTTAAATTTTGTTCAAATATGTGAATTTCGGGTGCTTCAGTAATAGAAATGTCTTGATCTTTGTATTAGCACAATAAGTATTGCATTTTCGAAATGATATCTTGTAATATGCAAAAATACAAATAAAAAGACTTTTTCAAAAAATTAATGGCTTTTTTTGAGTTTTACGATTTTTGGCAAGTTTCGCAATCACATCACCATTTTTTTTATACCTTAAATTAACGGGGTTCCGCAAAATTCAAAATGTTTTTTATGGGTTCCTTGAATTTTGATTTAATGAGGTTCTATTGTATCTGAAGAGAGAAGTGAAAATATGGATTGCAGAATAATTAACTTGAATAGCATAAATAATGATACCAAGCCGTAATTTCTTTTTTTGTTATAGTTATTGGAGAATAAATATTACAACTTCTGTGCTATTGCAACAGTATAAAATTGTACATATGTTAATAGCAGGGGCGTGCAGTAAGAACAAGAAGCATGACTTGTATTAGATATATTTGGGAAAAAAATTCAAAATTAAATATTTATCTGGCAGAATATTATGAAATGGTAAAATCTGATTAATATGTTAATTATTGTGAAAGGAATACTACAAGACATATTTCTTATTACGGTTTCTTTTCAAAATATATGCTCAGGAAAAATTCATGCTTCTTGTTCTTAGTGCACGCGCCTGGTAAATAGTTTTGAGTCGAGCGATAGCATAAAATTTGATCCCATTATCATTAATTGATATGGCTACTTTGTGGTATCTTTTTTTTAATAAATTATTTTACCAAACTTTGTAAGTTGCACAGTGCTTTGTTGAGACAGAATGCACCGTAATAATGTCGTTCGTATGTATATTTTATATGTAAACAAATTGTGCACTGAGAAATAGAATTGAATTGAGATTTTAGCAAATTCAAAGAAGACATAACTAAAGAAGTGAAAACTGTACACAATTAGATTGTTTTGAGACGATTTGTCAAACCAAAACGGATATATATCCAAATCTTCCTAATAAAGAGCTCACGACCAAACGAAGAATGAGCTTTAAATTCAGTCAGTAATGTGGACAAGGCGAGAACAGGAGATGGATTCTGGTAGGAGAGGGTACTTAGGTGGATGTTCTCGCCAGAATACAACGAGCGTTGGTATCCAAACCTGTGAATGCTCCTTTGGCCACTTTGTAACAATTCTGAGCGGCAACACCGATGGTAGGAGGCAAGCTCTTACGGGCAAACTCCAAATAGATTGATGGGCAACCAATCACAACCTGGAAATAAACATTTAAAAATAAATGGAAACACTGAAATATGAATAAATGTATTTCTGCCGACCTAAGGCCCGATATTTATTGATCACACTACATATTACATATATGCTAATAGTAAACTGAACTCTATTTTGATAAAATTATCTGTTAGATAGATTTATGTATTTCTGAATTTTTTCTTCTTACAATGAAAGTTTTTTCTGTTGGTGTTACTGAGATTAGGGTGCATCTTCAATCGATGGAGTCATGCAATTGCTTGCCGCTGCTTGACTACTCGACACAGAACATAAGTAAAATTTGTTCAAAATGACATTAGCATCAATGATACCATAAACTGTAGATACGTTACAAGCGTGAAATCTTGGCAACTCAAAAGTAAGGTAATTGCCTTACTTGCATTCGTTATCGAACGGACCTTCTTTGGGATCGGGCGTGAAGCTACGCTGAAAAAAAAAGTCCCAGGGAAAAAGGAACAGAGTATCATACACTATTGTAAGAATGAGAATGTTATTTTAGTTATCGTGACTTCAAATTACCTAATTTTTACGTGATTAGGACTTGATTATGTGTTTTGTTGTCTCTTTCAATGCAATATTTACTATATATGAAAGCCGGCTAGTATGGGAATAATGTGTCTATATTTATAATACGTCAATGATTAGCATAGTACTTATCTACCCTAATGAAAACACAGTACGCTAGGGATGTTGCATAATACTTAACTCTAGTAATTAGGCCCGGTTGTTTCAAGTTGGATTAAAGTAAGCGTTCGATTAAAGCATAGATTTTTATGAAAACAGATCGTCTGATTGGTGGAGAACGTAAAAATCTATGCTTTAAAAGAATGCTTACTTTAATCCAACTTGAAACAACCGGCCCTTAGTCTTTTCTTATTAATTTAAGATTAATTTTGCATTAATGTTGAAATAAAAAAAATTGAGCAGCAATGTGACATCCAACGTAAATATTTTTTTCTACTCTGTTAAAATAAATTCTGGAGCGCTTCTTCATGTCCTTGCCTTTATGAAAAATTACCTCAGTGTTGGGATCCAGGGGTCCCTTCTTCAGGGTTTCTATGATTCCAGTAATCTGCGCCTTATCTCCATTCATCTTCCAGTTTCCTCCGACACAGAATTTACGGGCCATTTTGAGAGAGATAGGTTTTTCTGCAAAAATATGTAACACTTCAAATAAATCATTAAGTGTTTGAAAATATATATCGACTGGATGGGTTTTTTAAATTAAATATCTTACCTATAGGAATACAGGTTTCTCATAGCTGGTAGCAAAAACTTCGAGGGAGTCTTCCTCATCCAATTTTGAATAGAAAATATTCTTTACACTTTGGGTGAAATGTCTACAGTTACAGAGATATGCAACATCAATGTTTGATTTTTTAATATTCAATATAAATTACTTTTCTGAAAGTCTAATGTTTCACAAAAGATATGCCAGAAATATTGAGAGAAAAAATGCAGACTTTGATGTCACTTATCTCCGTAACTGTAGACATTTCACCCAATATTTTTTAATCAAAATTGATTGAAGACTCCCCGGAAATTTGTCGCTACTAGCTAGCTACGAGACACCCTCTGTATCTGGCGGAAAACTTTCTAAATCACAAAACGAAATTGTTAAAATTACAAGAGTACTAACGTATCCATAATTTAACAGCTATTTAATAACTCTAGAACTATCTGCTAATGCTATTTCTAACTTTAAAAAAATTACGTGCGCTAGTTGGGTCTAAATCATCATTTCTCAGACCCGGCAAAATCTACCCGGTGTAGATTACGTAAATAAGTATGATACATCAAATACATTTCCAAGTTCGTTTCATTAACGTGTCCAATAATTTAATTTCATTAATGTTATTTACTAAAATAATATTAAAGTATGGCTTTTTAATATAAGATTCAAGAAAATTACCGATTAGGAATGGAGCCTGCCGCTTCTGATCTTTGACTGTCAAAACAAGGTCAAACCGGTCAAATAAGTCAGATACCACATTGCTAGAAGCGTCGAATAACACTCACGCTGCCAAGCAAAAATAATCTTTATAACACTTGTGATTGAATGCTGTTTTTTTAGTGTTGAAACTAATTTCCAATAATATTTCCGTATATTAGAGAAACCATATTATGAATCGGAGCAAAAATTACAATAACTGCGAGAATTTTTAATAGGATTGATGCGTCCGCGACCTGCATGTGACGTTCCGCATCGCGTCCTTTGTAAATTAGAATGTAAGTTTTATTTTAAAATAGATTTAGGTAATTTTAAATTTCGCGCGGCACCACGGGTTGCCACCCCGCACCGCCAGGGGTTGGTAGGGTGCCATTGCGGGTGGGGGAGGCTACCCCCCTCCCCCGCATACACAGAGAGTCGAAGCCGGCGGGCCAAGAACGCCCCCTTGTCTCGTTCCGACCGCCACCGCCGCAACAGCTCGGGCTCCTCGCCCGCGGCCGCCCCTTCGGCGGCGGGCCCTGAGCCGCCGCCACGTGTGTTCAAGAACGCGGGGCGGCGCCGTCAACGTCGCTTGAGGAGAAGGCGGCCTGCAGCGCTCTGGACGGTTCCAGGCGATGGCCGCTTCACCTCGGCGGGCTCCCGAGGAAGGCCTGACGCTTTTCTGCAGCTCGGCCCCAGCAGCGACCGGAGGGGACCGACGTGCTTCCGCGGCCTGGACCACGTGCGCTTCCCGCGGGTTACCGAGACTCCGGCCAGATGCCTCCAGCCGATCGTGGATCCCGCCGCCGGACGCGCCAGGTCTGGACCACGCGGCGAGCCACCCGCGGCATCCAGATGGCGGCCACGAGGGCCTCTGATAGTGGACACGTGTTTTAGTGTGTTGTGATTTTTTTTGTTTGAACAGAATGTGAAAGGACAGGACGGACTTCTGTGACGGTCGAACTGCTGGCGTTTAGGTTAGGATTAGTTATAAAATTAGTAATAGTGCTTTAGAACGTAAGGTTTAACCGTTTTTTTTCATTTGTAATAAATGTATATGTAGCGGTACCTGTTCAACCCTGTGCCATGTACCTATCGCCCGACCCAGAGTTTTGTTTATATTAACATAATAAAAATCTCCATGATATAAACAAAAGGGTCGAGCTAGGTACTTGGCGACACCACACCAGTCGGGCTTCTGCCGTAAGATCGGGCAGACTTCCGCGCGTAATCTATTTCCATGTTCGTCATTACATATTACTTGTACACATCAATTTGCTTCCGGGGCTTATCTCCGGTAAGAAATAAACAGTAAACAACATACCACTCTTTCATTCCATCGACCTACGAATAGCCCAACAGTGGTGACCCCGACGTGATACAGTTTATTTTCGATTTGGGAAGCCGACGGATGAAAGACGCGATCTCAAGTTAACAGTGATGTGACAAAGGACACAGGCGGAAGCAGCAAAACAGGGGCCAATTGCATAACCAAATGTTATGCCTGGCCGTTCATCAACCGACTCATCCAGCGCCGACTCACTGTGCGCTCACAATGGCGAGCACCGGCATCTCCAGCATCTTCAACTACAAGACTGCGGATGTCGGACATTCGTCACCAACAACACCAGCAACGCCGACTCACTGAGCGTTGGCAAGTCAACAAGCGCCGACTCACCGCGCGCTCACACTTGCGAGCACCGCCATACCATGCGTCCTCGACTCACCGGACGGCGGTTGTCGGGCGCTCGTAACCAGCGACCAGCGCCGACTCACCGTGCGCCAACAACGCCGACTCACTGCGCGTTCGCAGAAACCAGTGCTGATCCACCATGCAACAACAACCTGCGCCGATTCACAAAGCACCAACCATCAACGCAGGGGTGCCCAGGGGGATACAAGTCGCCCACGCTTCTCCGCCTGCACTCAACCATCACCACCACCAGCAACGCCGACTCACTGAGCGTTGCCAACTCAACCAGCGCCGACTCACCGCGCGCTCTCACCTGCGAGCACCGGCATACCATGCGTCCACGACTCACCGGACGGCGGTTGTTTGGCGCTCGCAACAAGCAACAGCCAACAATAAACTAGAACATCGCGGAGCACCGAACAACCAGCATCGCAGCATTCCTCGCACCCACTCCACCCATCGAGGAAACTGCTGGAAGGGGAGTGCTGTAGCGGTACCTGTTCAACCCTGTGCCATGTACCTATCGCCCGACCCAGAGTTTTGTTTATATTAACATAATAAAAATCTCCATGATATAAACAAAAGGGTCGAGCTAGGTACTTGGCGACACCACACCAGTCGGGCTTCTGCCGTAAGATCGGGCAGACTTCCGCGCGTAATCTATTTCCATGTTCGTCATTACATATTACTTGTACACATCAATTTGCTTCCGGGGCTTATCTCCGGTAAGAAATAAACAGTAAACAACATACCACTCTTTCATTCCATCGACCTACGAATAGCCCAACATATATAAACCCGCCGCAGTGTTTGAAATTCCCGCTCCACCTTCCTTGACAAGGCATCTTATTGATAGACTAAGACAAATTAATAAAAACCGCCCTATCAGGATAAACTAAAAAAGGGGGTGTATGTGTTACAGCGAATTTGCATTTTTAGTGAGACTATACTTTCACTAGTAAAAATGTACTTTTCCCGGTCGGGCAGAGTGGGGGCAGTGAAAACATCTAAATCAACGAATTCTCAGATTCACTACACATAATCCGTGAAAATACATTACTCAAAGCATAGACAATATATCGGTGAAACCATCAATTTGTACACGTAATTCTTAAAGCGTAGAAAGTATAAAGGCGGCACTACACTAGACGATTTTTATTCATTTTGCGGTCCTATTTTAACTCCTAAATTAAAATAGGACAGCGGCACCGCAAAACGAATACGAATCGCGAAGTAAGGTGTCGGCTGAAAGATCGCGCACTTGGGTTTTTTATAATATCTGACGACTGCCGGAACAAAACGAGGTTATGTCACCATGTAAATATTGGGGGGTTAAGGGAAATTTTTTATTAATGAATATGTATTTTGTCAATTAAGTTTATTAAATATGTTTTTTTTATAACAATACAACAAAAGTTTATTTCTTACAAATATAGAAACATAAATAAACATAACCCGGTATTATTAATTTTAAATGAACCTTTAAAAGTGCGTCAAGTAACAAACACTCGATGCGAAAAATACAAAAATCAAAGAGATTCTAAGTCATCATTTACGTTTGAATTCATTCAGATTCTTCCGCATTTCCAATTTTCTATCTTTTTATCAAAAATGTGTCTTATGTCGTTTGCGCTTCTTGTTTGCGCACGTGTAAGCACGGGTGGTAGACGTACAACATAAAGTGCGCGGTTTTTAAGTTCGCAAACTTACTCGGCTCGACGTCGGTGACAGACGTGAAGCTTGCTCGCACCGTATCATTTTTATGAGTTTAATCGACTGTCTTTTGAATTATAAGATGATCAGAATTTCGTAAGTGTTCGCGATCAAAATTTTAAAAATATATTACGTTTTAGTTACCTACCTAAACTAATCATTGAATATCAAAGACCAGTCCAGAAGTGTGACAGTTCGAGAAACAGAACTATCGCCACAGAATAGAGAATATGCTATCGCTCAAAGGATAAAAATTAGAAATACTGTCGCTTTGTGATGACTTTGGACTAGACTAGTGTAGAATGAGACACAAAATGCAAAATAAATTTTTAAAAACAAGGTCCATGTGCCATTAGAATCTTGTTATAAAATCATATAATGAAGAATTGGTGCAGACGAAACTTTCAACACTTCAAAATGACTATTTTAATAATATCCATTACCTACATAATGTTGATTTGCACAGAAGAAATTAATAATGCAGTAAGAACCTTGTTCACGCAATGACTTATTAAATTGTTATTCAAGGCCCGGTTGTTTCAATTTGGATAAATAAAAGTTCGTTTAAAAGCATAGATTTTTACGGAAACGGATTTCAGACTTGTCAAATTTAATTTTTGACAGTTCGGAAACCAATAAATTCACTAGTAAGTGCAAGTTAAAATATTGTATTCATTTCTATTGGTGAAAAACTCTTTGAATATGATAAGAATGACCTTGAATATACTTTCTCTAAAATGCCAGTGAATGATGGACTCACTAGAAAATCAGATTCACTGTAACATATGTACTTTTCATGGCAGGAGGGACATTTGGGTGCACAAAAATAATTTTAAAATATGGACGATAACAAAAAGAACACTTTTATTGTTTATTGTTTGTTTGTTATATTTATTGTTTCCCTAATCTGCACTTTCAGATCAACGAAAAAGTTGATAAATATGACTAAATTAAATTAGATAACTAAATAATTGAAGTACAAATGCAGTCGTTTAAATGTAGGTGTGGAGAATCTTTGTTTGATAGAGTGGAGAATTGACCGATCTGACCCAAAATTTGCATACTTATTCTTTAAGATCCGGCAGGTAACATAGGTGACATTTCCTCCCTCCCCCTACAACCGAGCCCCTCTGATCTACACCTTTTCCGATTTGCTCAAAGTTTTACATAATTATTCTTTGGGACGAAGTAGGTAACTTAGGTAACTTTTAACCCTTTCTTCATTACTCCTCCTCCTCCCCTGATATATTTTCCTTGCAAATCTGTACCGTTCGACCAATCTTATACAAATTTTGTATACTTATTCTTTAAGACCCAGTGGGTAACTTAGGTAACTTTTCTTCCCTTCCCTTTTACCCCTCCCCCTCCCCCTGTAATATTTTCAATGCAAATCCGTACAGTTCTACCAAATTTTGCATATACATATATTATTTAGGACCTGGCGGTAAACATAGGCCATGTTCCCCTTTCCCCATCTTAGATTAAATAGAAACATTGTTCTTTTTTAGAGGCTTTACAAAACAATGGAATTTTGGTTGTCTCCCACAAATTTATTGTCAACTTAATCCTTAACCCGTGCAATGCCGGGTATGAACAGCCAGTGTGCCATTATTTTTAATGTATAAAAAGCAAACACTTATTTGTTTGAATTGAATTTTTAAGATATGGGCTTAGAAATTAGATTTAGAAAAAAATATGCATACAAAATTTGATCTGGACAGGGAGATAGTAAGATGTTTTATGTATGTACAAATATATTTTTAATTTTTTTAAGACCTCACAGGACATTTTAAGTCCATGTTCATAGTCCATAATCACTAAATGGCTCTATCTATCCATCGACATCACCCAATACGATATTTGAAACTGCTGTAATTATTTTAATGATTTACAAAACCAGTTTTTTTATTTTCATAGAATAATAAAAAATTTAATTTAATTTATACTGTATAATAATATATTTGAATAAAATAATTATTACAAAATATGTAATATGCACAATTTTCAAACAAAAAATTATTAAATGTTAAACATTAGCAACAGCGGGAATAATTTTTTCATAAATATCGATTCCTTTGAGGAAGATATCTGCTTCAAGATATTCATTGTGGCTGTGGAGAAGTGGTTTAGTTTTATTCATAGGAGAGAATCCTATAGCAGGCAGACCCACTTCACGAAGAAAACGGCTGTCGGTTCCTCCAGGGAAAGTGCGCAATGACAGCTGTATATTTCTAAAATTATAACATAATTATTTGATTAATAAACTTTTATTATTTGTGCTGAGGGTGTATAGCAAGGTTTATGTTGTGTAGTATCCGGAAAAATCGAAGCTTAATGGATAAAACTTAAGGAATACTGTCCAGAAACCTCGCATTTCCAATCTTTTTCAATGGCGCTGAAATATGGACTCAGAGAGAATTTAATATGAAATATTACAGTAATTGAAATATGTATGTTATTGTATTTATGGCTATAAGTGCATGATATGTAAATAAAGCAACAGGATATGCCTGTTTTTATATTTGTGCAATAAGATATGTATGTTATTCAATACATTTGATTCCTGTAAGGTTTTCTTTAAATTTACTAAAAGTTTTAATAACTCACAAGTCATCTGTTGCCTTTTTAAATGCTACCCAAAATGGATTACTGTCATCCAGCTTGGTGACTTCAATTTTAGGATCTTTTTGCTCAAATTGCATTGTTATGCCTTCGCCTGCCTCACGACACCAGCTTTCTATCTAAAAATATTAAGAAATACATACATACTAGGGTGCTTCAAAAAATTAAAGTTATTTTTATCATAGCACACTTTTATTTGTTTTCAATAGCCAAAAAAATATGAATATATTTTTTTATTTTTCATTTAAGTTAATCGTAGGGATGGCTAACGTTGATCAATGTTTCAAAAATAAGCGCCATTATTTAGGACAATAACTGCAACGCTTCAGACCAAACATTTCACTGCATGCACCATCAATAAGCCGTGGATAAGTTGAACACATCCCTCTGCTGACCCTAATAGTATTTTAAACAATAGGAAAATTTTTAGGTCACAATTGCTTGAACATTTTCAACTCACGATCAAGGCAGGAATCTACTTGTAATATTTTTACTACAAGCTGTGAGATATCCTGTCTAACATGGATATAATTGTTATAATGCGGGACCATGCAGCATTTTTTAATTTCAAAGATTAAAATTTTAAGGTACTGAATTAAAACATGACATTATTGCCTTCCTCCGACTAATGACCATATACTAATTTCGCAAAACTTTGTATTCTATAATTGTTACAGGGCTGTAGGTTTATCAAATTTTCAAAAAATTTAAGAAAATAGAGTATCATAACCATTAAAATTATTTACCATTTTAATAAAATCAACATGATCGATGTTCACAGCCAGACGGATGTCAAATGCCACAGAAAGAGATTCCGGAACCACATTGTTTTGGACGCCACCCTGAAATCAATCACAGCGAAATATGTACATCTTTGTACCTGATAGGTCTTTTTTGTTGTATCCTGCGATGGAATCCCGATTGAATAACTTATTTTCGTTATATTTAAAACTTTGATTTAAGATCTTATTATTACATATTATTAAATATTTATTAACAATCCATATTCTACTCAAAAAATTACATTCATGATTTAAAATATTATGTTTTTTTTTCACATTTCACAATATATAAACAGGTGTAGGATTTGTGTTTGCACAAACAGGTAGCATATGAAAACCATTACATATTACTTACAAACAGTTGTGTGATATTGACACTTGTAACATCTCCCAATGTCAGGGATGGGTCATCGGCCAATCTCTTCTTTTGCACGGCACGATAGTCCATAAATTTATCAATCACGACTCGTATCTATAAATGAAAATATTGTTTACATTGTAACATAAATTGTTATAAATTAATGAATTTCACAGTAAGACATACATACATAT
>JADDOH010013283.1:0-73638 GCA_016648135.1 Agrypnia vestita | reverse complement strand
AACAGAAAGTTCATGATGTTCTCGAATGCTTTAGAAGGTTCTGGAAAAAAAACGTTCGAGAAGATTCTAAAAGGTTCCAAACTGACTGGCGGAGTGTGTCGGTGAGTCTAGAAGATTTCAAAAGTTCGATAAAGCTGTAGAAAGCTCTGGAAGGAGAACATTCTAGAATATTCCCAAAAAATCTATAAGGTTCTAAATTGAGTGCGGAGTGTGTCAGCGAGACTAGAAGATTCTAGAAAGTTCGTTAAAGCTCTAGAATGTTCTGGAAGGAGATCGTTGTAGAAGATTCTTTATTCTTCTAAAGAATGTTCTCTTACGTTCAAAACAGTGTGGCGGAGGGTGACTGTGAGTCTAGAAGGTTCCAGAACGTTCATGAAGGTTCTCGAATTTTTGAGAAGATTCTAGAAAGACAAAGTTCAAGAAGGTTCTAAAAGGTTCCAAACAGAGTGGCGGAGTATGTCGGTGAACCTAGAAGGTTCTAAAACGTTCAATTAAGTTCTCGAATGTTCTGAAAGGAGAATGCTGTAGAAGATTCCCGAAAGATCTTTAACGTTCCAAACAGTGTGGCGGAGTGTGTCTGTGAGTCTGGAAGGCTCCAGAATGTTCGGTAAAACTCTAAAAATTTCTGGAAAGAGAACGTTCTAGAAGATTCCCAAAAATTCTATAAGGTTCCAAACTACGTGGCGGAGTATGTCGGTGAGTCTAGAAGGTTCCAGAACGTTCATTAAGGTTCTCGAATGCTTTAGAAGGTTCTGGAAGGAGAAAGTTTAAAAAGGTTTTATATGGTTTCAAACCGAGTGGCTGAGTTCATCGGTGAGTCTAGAAATTTCCAGAAGATTAAGAGAAGGTTCCAGAATGCTCTAGAAAGTTCGAGATGGAGAAAGTTTCAGAAAGTTCTATAAGGTTCCAAACTGAGTTGCAGAGTGTGTCAGCGAGTTTTAAAGGTTCCGGAAAGTTCTAGAGGGTTCGAGAATGCTCTAAAAATTTCTGAAATGAGAAAGTTCTACAAGCTATCAGAAAGTTCTATGAAGTTCCAAACTGAGTGGGGGAGTGCGTCGGTGGGTCTAGAGGTTCCAGAAAGAATTATAATGCTTTAGAAAGTTCTGGAAAGGGAAAGTTCTAGAAATTCCAGGAAGTTCTATAAGATTTCGGAATGCTTTAGAAAGTTTTGGAAAGTTCTCTCTAGAGTGTTATGATTGTGCGGTAAAATATCTGTTGATATTTTGGCAAAGCGAAGACGGTCCAGCAAGGCAATCCAATCACAGGTGCCGAAACCAGCAAAAAAGAGACGTCAACACAATTCTATGCTTACAGAATTATGGTCCCGAGCGAAGCCGGGCCAACCAGCTACTTTGTATAATTTAGCTACCATATTTATCATTATCTATACTCCTCTATATACGAATCTTTTAAGTAAGAAAAATACTTTTCTTTATTTTTGAAAATGTTTTTTTTTATTGTATCAATATATACCTATAAAAAATCATTAATTAAATAAAAAATATACAATTAATAAAAATGAACTTTGTTTTTAAGACTTTTGTATTGAAAAATATTAACAAATCAAAAAATGAAATATAGACAATCAAAATATAAAAATTATATGTATATTGGAAATTAATAATAATGAAGTATCTACTTACGTGAAAATTAATGGTACTTCATTATTATTAATTTCCCATATATAATTTTTATTTTGATTGTCTATACTTAGATTTTTTATTTTTTATTTGTTAGTAGGTACCTATACAATTGTATCCTGACGAAGGGGCCACGGGCTCTGTAACATGTTGATATTTTTCAATACAAAAGTGGTGAAAACAAAGTTCATTTTTATTCATTATATATTTTTTTATTTAATTCATAATTTTTTATAGGTATGTATTGATACAATAAAAATAAAGAAAAGTATTTTTCTTACTTAAAACATTCGTATATAGAGGAGTACAGATAATAATAAATATGGTAGCTAAATTATACAAATTTGCAAGTATTAAGTATAAATATGAATGAATCATAATAATGTATCTTCTCAACGTAATAATTCCGTTGTGTCTGTCCGTCTGTCGGTCCGTAAATTCGTAACTTGATGGATTTAATACTTGAGATAATTAGAGTGCGACACACAATCAGAGCGCGGCTAGTGTTGCGCGGTCACGCAAGGGTGTTTATTAATTATTAGTATTTCCCGTGATTTTTCACGGGTGTACGGATTACTAGCCGGGATCATCATCAAAAATCACGGACTCCTAAAAATTAATAAAGACCCTTGCGTAACTTCGCAACATTAGCCGCATGATTAGACATTCTAAATTATTTATAGAGTTGGGCACTTGAAGAAGCATTTTTTTCAGAATTATTTTATATTATCATTTTTTAGTAAACTCTTATCGTAATACTGAAGTTTTGTATACTTCTTCCCATCCAATACAATAAAAATAAAGCGCAAGATAAAATTATATATACTGTCACGAGTCGTGGCTAGGGAAGAATGAATAAAAACACTGGAAATTAATTAGCGATTTATTAATTAAGGGTTAATTAATTATTCAACGTACATTGTCATTTAACACGAATTAATCTTAACGCTATTCTTTAATGTACACTATTTCACAATATATCACTCGTATATGAACACTTTACTATAGCATTTATCACTTCCTAGAATATTCCGTTCTCATACGTGGTATTTATCGCTTATTTTCAACGCCACTTAGGTGCTTCGCTCGATATCCGTCTCTTCGCAATTAACGACTGGCCACACTGGGCGTCGTCTCGCGGCTCGCAGCTGACTTCGCACCGTGCGTAATTTCTTTTGCTTGCCATTCCATGACAATACCTTCAAATATAATAATTATATTTAAAATATCATTATACTGGCCGTACACCCGTGAAAAATCACGGGACATAATATTAGGTGTACCAATAAGTAATCAATTATTTAAGTGGCAACAAAATAAGAATTTAACGACATTTAATTTTATTTTTAATCGATTTAATCTCCATCGTTATCTAGGACCTTTTGCCATCTTGTTGGTAGACTTTTAAGAAAAATATGCTTCTAGGTGTTTTTAAAGCGTCATTATCAAACCCTACCGGGCGCCCACTTCGATCGCTATCAGACAAGTCAAAATCACCATCGTAAAATTTTCTTAATCAACGTTGGCACTTATTTACTTTCAATACGTCACCATAAACATCAACAATTTTCTTTGTTGCAACCGTTGCATTAACACCCGATAGAAAATGAAACACCATGCAATGACGTAAATTTTCGAAGCTAGTTGATTGTCCGCCATTTTACAACAGAGTAATAATTTTTTTTAAATTTAATTGTCACAAGTCACAAGACCACGGATTATAATATTGCGTATAAAACACGTCTTTTCACTTTCACTTTACTGAGCTTGACTGAAGCAAACATTCCGCACCAAAATAATTGATTACTTATGAGTACACCTATTAATAGTAGAATTCATTAATAAAAAACATTTGCTTTTTCAAATAGACTTTATTCACCTAAACCTAAAACTAAATATTAATAAAATAATAATATAAAAATATCAAGACCGTGTATTTTGGTGGAGCGACCCTTGCGTGTTGCCTTAGCCGCAAGCTGATTGCGTGTCACACTCAGCTTTACGCTGCAATTATAATTACAGCGTAATTCCAGCACGTTACGGACCGACAGACAACGAAATTATTATAACCTAAAAATTATAGCCTAAAAATTCTGGCCTAAAAAGGCTATATGCTTATGGAATTTTCGACTCGAGATAAAAATGTGCGGTGGGGATTTCGCTCCCACGTGCGTTTCAGACAACTTTGTTCTTTTAGCTGCTGTAGTTACAGTTTCCACACCGGGACTCAAAAATTTGAGGTATAAGATACAGGTATATACTTATGTAAAAATATAAATAATTAATTTGTTCCAGCGTAATAATGTTATAGGTGCAAGTCTATGTAAAAAATGTTATAATGGCATGCAATATAAAATAAATTAAAGAATAATTTAAGCTTCTATTTTGACGTAGTGTTGAAAGTTCAAAAAGAATAGGAATACCGAAGATTTTCAACGAGCACGAAAGAAGAGTAACTTTTATCGAGGTGTATCCAACGATTATTAAAATTCGCCGAATAGCCCTATTGGTGGTTAAAGCTATTACGCTCCTTTAAAATCCCTTGGAGATAACTCCGCAGTCCTTGGAGACGGAAAAATCTCAGAAATTTAATTGAGATTATTCTCAGCACGTGTTGACATTTTGACCTGAATTGTTTCGTTTGAGATTGGCATTTTTAAATTCCACGACAAGCTTGACATTTGTGATTGAAAATACTTGCATAGAAATTAAAGAAAAAAGGAATACGATATTGAGTAATATTGTGCATACTGCAATAATTTTACTGTTAAGCTGGTACCGGTTGCTTCGAAGTTTTTTGAGATAATTATCACGTACAAGTAAAACTGTTACGCCATGTTTAACGTGTTTAAACGTTTAAACATGGCATGTTTATACCAACATGTTTAAACGAAGACTCAAGCATCTATTTATTACCACACCAATTTTGATACAATACCATTCTCCTTCATGCTTTTAAAGTGGTGCTATTTTTAAAAGGTTTTGCATTACTACAAGAAAAAATCTGGGAAAAAATCGAGCGAATGGTAAGATTATTTTGTCTCCAAACACAGCAAGATATTTAGCCTTTCCACGGCGAGCTGCCACTGACTACAGTCTCAAATCGTATGACTATGTAGTGATGGTCAAGCCGTTATTTTAACCGGTTACACATGGTGCAGATATTTGAGATTTGTATCTGATTACTCGTATATCGATGATTGATCAAATTCACACACATCACGCACAGACACACATCAGATAACCGGAATATAACTGTCATCTGGTACATACGGTTTCCCGTCGAATTGCTGTCTTTATATAAATAAAATGAATGTAAAAAATATGCTAAAAGTTCGTCAAGTTAATTTTAACATTTTCCACGTGCAGAAAAGGTCAATCAATTACTCGTATATCGATGATTGATCAAATTCACACACATCACGTACAGACACACATCAGATAACCGGAATATGACTGTCATCTGGTACATACGGTTGCCCGTCGAATTGCTGTCCTTGTATATATAAAATGAACATAAAAAATATGCTAAAAAGCTCGTCAAGTTAATTTTAACATTTTCCACGTGCAGAAAAGGTCAATTACGGATGTCGGATTTGAAATAAATATTTATTTTTGCGGCGTATTACGTGTGGGCTTTTGATAGGGCTGATGCAGGTAAACACCTCGGTCCGGGATTGGATACGATATTGAAATAACGAGTGAACTTGATTTGCAGGTACGCCGGTGGGCAGATCAACGCGTGCTACAACGCGGTGGACCGGCACGTGCTGGCGGGCCGCGGCTGCCGGGCCGCGCTCATCCACGACAGTCCCCTCACGCACGTCATCAGGCGGGTCACCTACCTGGAACTGCTGGACAATGTAAGCTTAGTGTGGTGCAGAGACGCTTGAATGGGATGGAGATAGAAATTATGACACGTGGGATGGAAGTAGAGATCATGACACACGGAGATAGAACTGTTCTACATGAACAAACTGTTCTTGTAGATCAGTTCACTTTACCGAACATTCAGCATCGTTCAGTTGAACTTAGTGAACTATCATTCATTGGTTGAGTAGATGCAAAACAAAGCGTTCATCAAATCGTATATTTCAAAGCCCAAAATCCATGAAATCTTCGGCAGCTAACGATAGGGGAGAGGCGTACAAAATGACATACTAGTTATAAAAACAGTCATCAAATCTTTATTTATTATTAATATTGAACATTTTAATTAACAATGTATTCTTTGGTTCATTACCTAATTAGAATTATAGAGATTAATCAACTAATTACAAAAACAATAGAATTACTAAACATTTTTAAAAACTTGAACAAAAACCGTTTTGTCCGCCCTAGGTGGGTAAAATGACACACGTGGGGTGGACAAAATGACATACCAAATTTGTAACAAAAATCAGTCGATTACATGCATAGTTCACACGTAAAACGTTTTGCCTTTTTCGGAACATCTGCACATGATGCATGGGCCCATTTCTTACAGGTCAAACACATTAGTTAGACTCTTTTGGCTTGGACCTGGAGTAAAGGTCATTGCAATAAATACAGGGACAATCTTTATCATCATCCCCGATATCAGTATGAGTTCGTAAGGAAGAGGAATCATTTTCCCTGTCGGAACTAAAATCCAAATATTTTGAGACCTTTCGCGTGTTTTTTTTTGAAACAGGTGGAGGAGCGGATTTTACTTTTGCTTCTTCTATATTTGGCGTTGAGGTTAATAATAATACTGTTGGTTTCTTACGTGGTTTTCTTTTTTCTTGTCCTGTTACATACATTCCTTTCGGCACTACAGATAACACGTTGACTGGAACATTAATATTAATGTCTCGGAGTACATTGGATGTTGTGACATGGTATGCCATTTTACCCGAACAAGATGTATGCCATTTTGTCCGCCTAATAGCCTTCAAATTTAGAAAACAATAACTGAAAGTGTACGTAGAAATTTGAGTTATTAAAAGTTTATCGAAGAAATTTAATCTATTTGTAATCAAATTATGACAATCACAAATAAATGAACGTTAAAAATACTTACTTTTACGAGAAAGGAATCTACCTGCTTGAAACTCGTCACTGCGAAAATCAAACAAATGCATGTCCGCACCAAACGGCCCAACGGACACGACTGGCGCCACCACAGGTTACGACCTGTTACTAAGCGGTTCTTTAGAGGAATGCATGACAAAGTTTACTTAGCGGTTTCGGAGAAAAGTAGATGTGCCATTTGACCCGTCTATGTTATTATGTACGCCTCTCCCATACTTCTCCCCTAGCGTAAATTTTGTAGTGGCTAAATGAAGAAAGGCGACCCCCCCCCCCGATCCAATAGAAGTTAATATAGATAAAAAAAAACGCCGTTATCTATATTCGAATAATTTACTGAATTGAAGTTCAGATCGAATGTACTAAATTTCCCATCTCTAGTATTCAGGCAAGCCACATTAATGGAAGTACAAGCTAATAGCTAAAAAAATTTAAGTAATTTTAAATTTCTGTAAAAATTTATTTTGTGATAGAAATATTGAGATACGAGATATGTATTTTGTATAGATTTTTTTCAAATTAATGTTTACGTAAAAGTCACGCTTCCATGTATCAAGACAATGCTACACGTGACTGAAGAGGAACGTGAGAGAATAAGTATTAGGCAAAGAGTGAATGCAGAAAGAAGAAATACATGATACGAAGATATTAAAAGCAAAAACATCATTTTGCGTGTGATAAGAATACGCTCCAATTGAATTCGTGTCCAATGCTTTAATTTAATAAATAAAATTTTAATTAATTTCAAATGTTTCGTTTGTCTTCCAGAGCCACGATCCTGTGACAAATGTTTTGAGTTTGTTTTAGTTTATGCTTATGTAAAAATATAATTTTAAAAAAACGTCCATTAATAATGCCTATTTGCGGTATTTTGCAGCACGTCTGTTCAAGCGAAGACGTGTGCTCAGAACTCCGGAGCGAGAAATGATTTATTTTAGTTGGTTTTCGCTTGGAGGAAAATTAAGCGAAACATATGCACAGCTTTATTTGTATTTATCAACTATTCCGCTACTGGTTCTAGCCAAGACTTAGTTGACGTGGAGACTTATTTGAACACGGAGAATAGTTGCCCGTAGATAAATGCGCAATTCAGATTTAGTTTGAAGAAATTATACGAGTAGCTAGGCACAGCTTTTTTAGTCGTAGGGAATGCATGCCTAAAAACACCTTAAAATGTCCAAGGGATCCTGATGATGATGAATGAGACAGAATAAGATAAATATGAGATTTAGTTGAGGTAAGTCTCAATGTCTTGTGTACACTTTATTAGATTAGCTTGCAATTCCAGGGATTACGATTTTGATTCCCGATAAGATCATAATTATATGTAGGTAAATTTCTTAAATGCGGGTGTTTTTGTAATGTATTTCACTACAGTCATTGCAATCTATTGTGGAATACTCATTGTTTGTTCTGGAAGCGATCAGGGTAGAATTATAATGAATCTTCACTAACTTTTTACTTCTAAACACGCATTGTAGACACAACAAGCGACTTCCTCATAGGGTCATAAAACGTAAATTATCCATAAAAATCTAACTTTATATCTAAATCTATCTATACAATTACTTATAGCCGCAGTATCATCGGTACTACACATCCATGAAAAATTTGCAAAAATATAGCTTCAAAATAAACCGAAATATGCCCATCCCTTGCTTACCAAGTATAATTTTAATTATCGTTTTTATAATTATGGCAATTACAAATATTCAGAATTCAAAAAAGATTTTTATTATTAAAATTCGAGGGTGTAAAATGTGGAAAAAATAACGCTGCATCTGCCCCCACATTGGACATGAACATTAATTACCAATTTAAAAAAATTATATTTATTTTATTATGAAGTTGCAATGTGAGAACATTGTTCATAACGACGTATTTTTTTTTTAAATAGATGCATGGTTTATGCAAGACAACATAATATAGATTACATATTTTTCGCAGTTTTTATTGGTATAATCCTCGTTCCCCAGATTGAAAAAGTTCCGATTTTAAATTACGGTGGTAACTAAATATTTTTGATTGATAGTTTTTTTTTCTATATATCTTTCTAATTATCTAAAAAACTAACCTTTCCGTTGTTTCACCTAAGGGGTAGGCAGAGATGACAAACTTCCCCACTTTTTTTGGCACACCACTTTTGCCTTGTCCACTTTCATACACCTTTTTACGCACACTCTTTGAGTTATTGAAGCTTTAAACTCCAATGTTTGGTTTGTCTGATTATGCTAGGTCTTTGCGAACGCTCTCTCTTCCTGTTGCCTTCAACGTGCGCATACTTTATTTATTCTTATGTGTCAAAAATGACCAAACCATCTCTGTGATCCTTTCTTTATTTTATCTAAAAATCTATAGCCAGATTAATCAGATTTGTTTTTAATAATTATATTTTGAAAATATTTGAATATTTTTCATCGACTTTTTTTTTTTTTTTTAAATAGAGATTCGAACGCGGAAGTTGTGTCACATCAATATTCGTACTATTTTCAAATTAAGCTAAAATTTAGTGCTTATATTTAAAAAAAATTTTTCATTTATAAAAATCAACAAAAATATATAATGTAATTATAAAACTTCTTGTCTCGTTATTGGGTCACACGAAAGGAAATGTAATTAATTTTCTTGGTGACATTTTAATGAATCACTCCGATGAATTTATTTCGTAAGATGCAAACATTAGTGAAATGAAATACATTAATTTGAAACCGTGGATAACCTCAACCTAAATATTGCTCTCTTAGTATCCATTATTATACAACTTCATTTTCGATCGATAGTCTACATATTACAGCAAACATGTTAAGAATACATGTTTTTCAAGCGTCTAAAATATGTATATTTATTTAGTTTTGAAGATTACGTGAACTATTACAGAATAATGTTTAAAAAATCTGTTAAAATACGAATGAATTATTAATTTAATTTTTTTTTTTTTTTTAAAAGAAATAGAGATGTGAACACGGAAATACGTGTCACATCAATATTCTTACTATTTTCAAACTAAGCTAAGCGCTTGTACTATGAAAATAGGACTAACTTGCTAGTCTGGAGTGAGGATCGAACCCGCAACCTTTGGATCACGAGGCCAGTGTCCTAACCACAAGACCAACAAGCTACTCGAATTAAGAAGTCATTTCATTTCAAAGATATTCGGCCTCTGTCTTGCTATAAATATTAATTTAGCATTATAGACAGGGTCCAAGGCTATTATCAATGTGGGATCCAAATTTCTGGATAACTACCGTATTCAAAACTTGGAATAATTAATATGTTTACTGCTTCAACAAATCAACGTTAAAAATACTCAATAATATACATATATTTATTGAGGTATTAATAGAACATTACACTGGGGAAGTACATAGTACGAGTTTGTCAGATAGTTAATGAGAGGGATAGTAAAATATACATAGATATTCAATTAACTCTTTTCTTAGAATTAATTATAACCTAAGGGGTTACGTAGGTACAGCTAATATTCAAATGATTTTTTTATTGACGTTAATATTTGCAGTTAAGGTCAAAGCTAGTCAGAAGAAACACCAACATTTTATTCTACAAAACCCGAAGTTTCCGTCAAGGTTGACGTGGGCTGGTCACGTAATCAGAATGGACGACGACAACCCTGTAAAACGCCTCACACTACACGGATGAAGAAGACCAGAAAGGCCCAAACTGCGATGGATGGACTCTGTCAGCGCTGATACATCCATATTACAGATACCAAACTGGAAAACAAAAGCAACAATGGAGGAGGAGAGACAAGAATGGAGGAGACTTCTGGATTCAGCCGAGGGCCACCCAGAGCTGTTGAGCTTACGATGATGATGATGAACGATTTGCATATGAAGAATTAATTTTATTATCATTATTCACGGCATACATTGGTTAAAGTTATTAATTATTATATAATTAAATTAACAGATTATTTTAAAAATTCAAAGTGTGTCACACTCGGGCGTCCGGGCCTCATTAGCGGTTAGTCACTATCAGTATTGTTGTTATAATTTCAGCATAATCCCAGCGAGTTACGGACAGTCAGACATTCGAAATTAGAATAGTTGATGAACTAACCTAAATTTTTTGGTACACGATCTAGTTGCAATTCCTTTGATATTCGCTGAAAAAAACCTAAAATCGTGTAAAAAACTCTAAAAAGTGGTTTCGAACAAATGTGAAAAAGTATCTATATCTCATAAAACAGCCTTATATTTGAAGTTTATGACAAATGAACAGCCGTTTCATTAATATTTTTCCTAAACAGGTATAATTAAATCGCTTCATTTGGGATGAAATCCTTTTACAATTTATTTCTAAACAGAAGTTATCAAGAGATACTATAAATGTATTATAAATTCAAAATAACCCTAATTTATCGAATTTGACATTTTCTTCCATCAGAGTTAAATATGCCGAATAAAATTAGTAAATTCGAAAGCAGAACATTTTTTCATTCCTACTTCCTGATCGCGTTACCGTTGTCACTTTCACGAAATTACTCCCATAAATAAAGCGCAAAGATGTTACAAATCAAAAATACGTTTTGTTCGATAGGAAATTTAATCATGAAAAAATAAGAATAAGTATCTTAGACACAGGGAACATTATTCCGCTGTGACCCATTCCCCTCTCCTAAGGAACTAGTTGAGTTCATCCCTGTGTTTTGTTGTGTGGTTTGATATTGAATGGTCGTCCCTGGCATTAGGTTTCCCGGCTGGCCGGAGCCCTGGCAGCCCTGGGAGTGGGCCGCGGGGACCGGGTGCTGGTGTACATGCCGCTCATCCCCGAGGCCGTCATGGCCATGCTAGCCACCGTCCGGCTGGGCGCCGTGCACTCTGTCGTCTTCGGAGGTAAGCTTCATCATTTTTATTTCTTTTAAAACTGTACAATGATCATTATCGATTATTTTATCGAATTACATGAAAAAAAATACAGAAATGTAAGCTCGAATATTTAAAATAATTGCGGGCGAATAAATGGGCGAACAAAAACTTTCTCAAATTAATGGTTCGCGTCTTAGATAAGCCCTGCTCTTGATAATGTATATTTTTGACGGGCTAGAGAGAATCGGTGGTGGCTATGTCATGAAGTTGCCGCGTTTCCAACCGCGCGTCCGAGGATCGAGTTTTTTCCAGCCATTTGAACAACATGAACAACAAGATCGCAAACTTCTATCATCTACAGTGAAATGAAATGAAATTGAAATGAAATTATATACGAAACTACCAGGGGTTCTTAAGGGATGAAAACAATATAACAACTTTTAAGAATAAACTTAAAAAATACGTGATACTTACTTTTGAATAAAAATTTAATATACTTACATACATATAATACTGTATATATGAGGAAATATAAATATTATTGTATTACTTCTTTGTGAATAAATATAATAAAAAATATATAGACATGTAAAGAAATTACAATTTTCAGGGTTCGCAGCGAGAGAGCTTTGTGCTCGTATCGAACACGCTCAGCCAAAAGTTATCATCGCTGCTAGCTGCGGAGTTGAACCCAATAAAATAGTCAGGTATGATGGTTCATAATTAATATTCACCAAAAATATACAAATAGACTACCTTGAATATTAAACAAAGGATTTTATAATTTCATCAAAACAATTGTAAAATTTTATCGATGCGCTAAAAATTACAAGAAAAATATTTACTTTAATGTCATTCACCGGTGCGATTTGTGAATAAAAGTATGCGAGTTTTGCTTTATTTATTTGCTCTATAATTATAGTAGTTATTAGAAGTTCCGATTCCAATTAATGTATTTTCCATATGATACTATGGGGAATCGCACCACGAATTTGTACCACGAACCGGTTCGTGGCATGAATTAAGTTCATGGTACGAGACCCCACTTTATCTCAAATATATTTTTCGCTTAATTCTTTTCTAATCAGAATGATTAAGTTAAGGTCCGTTAATATAATTATATTATACTAGCTGGTCGTACCCGGCGTTGAACGGGTTAAGGAATTAAGTAAAAAATAAGTTTGTGAGGAAAAACAAAGGTTCCCCTGTTATCTAAAAAACAATGTTTCCATTTTTCGTTAACATAAGTTATTGTAACATAACTGTAATACTTAGATATATGGTATTGCAGACTTTTCTGTAGATATTAATGTCCTCTATAAATCTGTAGTACATCACTTTGCTCTATTGTCGATAATTTCCCCAGCGTACGCGATATAAGGTTTTTTTGGTATTTTTTTTCACACTTTGGGTTACATTATCGAAGTTTTCATATGGATCCCTAACATTTTTGAAAATATTCTATAGCCTGTGTTCATCAGGGATAATGTAGGATTCTAAATGTGAAAGGATTTTTCAAATCGGTCCAGTAGTTTCGGAGCCTATTCAATGCAAATAAACAATCATATCTTTCCTCTTTATAATATTAGTATAGATAAAGTAATTAGATTCATCATGATACAGTATATTTTTTCTGTCAAGGTACAAGGAAATTCTGGACGAAGCCCTCGCTGCATCAGAGCACCAACCGAATCGTTGCATCATCTTCCAGCGGAGGAAAGTAGAGTCCTGCGAGCTGATTGAGGACATGGACTGGGACTGGCTAGACGCCCTGCAGATGGAGCCTCATCCCTGCGTGCCGGTCGAGGCCAATGACCCCCTCTACATCCTGTATACTTCTGGAACTACGGGTAAGCTAGGACGCGGTTGTGAGGTTGTACGGGTTGATTAGGAGTTTTCAAAGTAAAACAATCAAGCTGTGTAGCTGCTCACACAAGCATTACAAGATGCGAAGTTTTTGAATTGCGTGATTAAATTATGACGGTGCTGATAGTGCTGAATGACTACTTTAGTTTAAGTAAAATCATCACCTTAATTAGATGTGTACAATAGTATTCCTTCAAAAATGAAAAAATAATCTGTCTTCTTGATATACCTGTGGAAAATTAAAAATAAAATTCACCGGAATACTCTTTTAAAACTACATAAAATCGTATACATATATTTTGTTTTATATATAAGTATAATATCTTAATAAATTAGTAGCGCTTTATTACAAAAATACGCATAACTTGAAGACTCGGTTAGGAACGAAATTAAAAAAATAAAAGTCTTTGTTAAAAATACGTTTTGTTTACCAGGGAATTGAATTATGCAATAATAAAATTTAACTGCATTGTAAATGAATCTTAAATATATGCAAGAGGGTAGTGCTTCCGTTACGGGAGTTTCGTTAATCTCTGCATAATTTTACACCTGTGGCGGTACCCAACTTGTTGGTCTCCCAAGACGAAGATCAATTCCAGATTTCTTACTTCTTCGTTAGAAATGATAACGTCATTTCAGAATGAAGTGGAAATAAAATTATAGAAAATTTGTCAATTCAACAAAACCTTTATTTTACAATAATTATCATGATAATTACTTCAATTATTAATAGGTTTTAAATAATGCTAAATTAGAATCTTGGAAAAGGCAACTCGCGTCTTCTCTTCTTCTTCTTCAGTCTTCATCTCTGCACTGCCTTTTCTATTCTTTGCTTCCTGTAGCCAATTCTTCCCTCTTCGGCGGAGCCTGTAATCGCTAGGAGATGCATTCCCAGGTGTCGGATAGGGGAAAACTCGCCAGATATGGAGGATAGGAGGGAAATAAAATACCCCTCGCAGACCAACAGGCAGTGGCGTCTGACCCACAATGGGCGGCTACAAACAGCGTCTGTTCCCTATATTAAGGGCGACTGAATTTAAAACTCAGCAGCCCATCTGACAAGCGTGGTGTTATAATGCTAAACTCCTCCCTAATGAAATAAACCGAATTGCAAAACTCGCGCGTACGCAATGAAAATTTTTGATTTATAAAAATTAATAAACATTTGGATAAATCATCTGAGAAGTTAGTGAATGTTTTGAATTTAAAATGGCGTTTTAGGTAATTTGTTATGCTGAATTATTTTAGACAAACCGAAAGGAATCCAGCGACCTGTCGGCGGCCACATAGCCACATTGGCCTGGTCCATGAGCGCCATCTACGGCATGAAAGATGGAGACGTGTGGTGGTCGGCCTCGGACCTTGGGTGGGTGGTGGGCCACTCCTACATCTGCTACGGACCGCTGCTGTATGGAATCACGTCCATCATGTACGAGGGGAAGCCGGATAGAACGCCAGACCCTGGCCAATATTTCAGGTGAGAACACAAGACAGCAACACTCCAGAAATAGCGTTTACTTATTAGCATTAGCAGCACTATTGAAATGAAACATTTTTGCCTCAGAATATAAAAAGGTTAATTAAGGTAAATTATAGAAGTTTTACAGAGACGAAGCTATTTGTGTGAGAAACTTTATACGATAGACCAGGCTTACAACTTGTATGGGCCGGCTCACTCTACACAATGCAACGTTCACCAATTCCACCGTAAGAACATCCACACATTACCAAATTTTTGAAAGTTGTGTGATATGTACCAAATTGAAATCTTCCAATATATTTCAAGGGACTATTCTAGAGACATCTGTAATCCTTCTCATGACATAGTATACAAAGATTGCGCAGCTGGTAATGATACCTCAATATTTTTAATGTGGATTGAATTGGTGAACGTTGCATTGTGTAGAGTGGTCACTTAAGTCAACTCGTACAGGTTGTAAGCCCTGTTAAGGGAGTGTCTATTTGACCTTACCCATCCACTGCCGCCACCGCGAAATTCGTCTACTATGTATTATTTTCTTCTTTTGTTATTACCTTTTCTTTGTTCTTGTATTATTTTTGTATTATTTTGTATTATTTTTCTTATTTTGTTATTTTACCTTTTCTTTGTTCTTGAATTTATTTATGTATTTCTTAATAAATAAATATATCAATAAAGACGTATCTAATGGTGTCGGTCTGTGAATGGTTTTGTTTTTGCGGCCGTGCCGCCTCGCACCGGCTTATACGACCCGTGCGGGGCAGCACGGTCATGCATTGTAGCTAAAAAAATGTCAACCTGGAGACGAATGAGAAGGACCGATATGGGAGCTTTTGCTCATAAAACGGTCCTGGGTAAGCGGTGGGTACCATTCACAGGTTGTAAGCCCTGGGCCATCGTATAAAAGACTCTGTGAGACTTAAGTAATTTATCTTGATTAGTAATTATTCTTATGTGGACAAAATGTTGTATTCTCAGAACATACATGTATAAATATTAATAAAAAGGTTAGCTTGCCACAGAATATTAAAAAGATGCCAATATTTCCTTAAAGTAAAAGGCATTAAATGCTGGAAGACTTGACTTTCAACTTTTTTATAGGGATTCGTGGAAGCCATTTTTAATCATAAGCGAATACGCTCAACCAGCCCTCTCTTCACACGTTAGCATATCTCCCGGCACGACACACGATGCTATTTTGTGTCTTAGACTTTGTTGGCCTTGGAACCCACGCACTTCTGTACTTGCGCGGTTATTTTATACTGTCCCCAATTATCAAATCGAAAAATTTTTTTTTTATAGTTTTTCTAATTTTTCACTAAAAATTGTATTCGGTGACAAGATATTCCTGTATCAAATATAATAATTTCACTGTCTGTCCGTTCGTCTGTCTGTCTGTCCCCGTAACGTCGTGTAAGATCCGTAATTTCATTCGAATTCACGGCTAAAAAAGGCCTTGAAAACGCCGGGCTGCCAAATCCGAACCGATCGATTAACGCATTTTACTACGGCCGCCTCTCCGCAGACTGCCAAAAGATGCTATAGATATATACTAGAAATTAGCAAAGACGCGAACCATTGTTCAGTCATTTTTACGGGTTTATTTTTTAAAATTTATTTATTTATTTATTGACGCCCTAAAGGGCTTTTATAAACAATAAGGTAAAGTGTACATTTATAGAATGAATACTTTAAATAAAAAATAAATGATTGTTCAAGAAATACGATAAAGAAAAAAATAATAACATATAAAAATAATAATAACAAAGTGGAAAGCAAATACTTAAAATACAAATATATATAGATAAATATAATATAAAGGTAAAAAGTAAGTATAATGGAAAAGCAGATGCTTAGGGAAGGGATAATAAATCAATCCTATAGATATACTATATAATATATATATATCATAGGTATATATATTATATATATATAATCTATCTATATCTATATACGTACAAACCTACATATATATATATATATATATTATATATATATTAAAATTATAGACCATATATATATATATATATATATAACCACCCACCGGTGGTTATAGTGGTGGATAGCCCTTGGTGTCACATCGAAAATATACGAATTTGGTGGGGATGGCTGTGCATGGGTGGGTATGGGTAACGAAAGTGTGCTTTCTAGCACATTGTTTTGTTATGGGAAGGCCGCAAATGCTCCAGATTGTTTCAAAATAGGCGCGCCGGTTGTGTCGATGAGTCTAGAAGGTTCCGGAAAAATCTGCTCTAGAAATTTCTGTAAGGAGAAGGTTCTACAAAATTCCCGAAAGTTCTATAAGGTTATAAACTGAATGGCGGAATGTGTCGGTATTTATTTATTATTTATTTATTTATTTAATGTTTATGGAAGACCAACAGCCAAACCAACCAAAGACAACCAAAAAAAAAGCATAGAAAATATTGATACAATATAGATGGCCAATTACAGGTCTCCAAATTTAGATATTTAGGTATGTCTAGAAGGTTCCTGTACATTCGAATTTCTTGAAATTTCTGGAAGGATAATGTTCTAGAAGTATCACGAAAGTTCTATGATGATCCAAACAGTGTTCTGAAAATCTACGCGTGCGAAGTCGCGCGGGCACAGCTAGTACAAATTAAAATACCTAAAAGTTACAGCTAGTTTGTCTCAAAATATCTTATTTTACTTTAATGTTATATACTAGGACTAGCTATCGGGGATCAGGGTCATTATTGACCCGACTTGAATAAAATCAGTTTTCATCACATTTCAGAATAATTCACCAGCACCAAGTGAACGCAATCTTCACAATTCCTACCGCCTTCCGCGTCATCAAGCGGGAGGACCCTGAAATGAGATTTGGCAGAAAATATTCAACAAAATCACTTCGAAATGTCTTCGTAGCTGGTGAACATTGTGATGAAGAAACCAAGGTGAGATCTTTTATTTGTTATTACAAGTGTCGATCGATTTCCTGCCAATCATTTTATTTTTACGAACACGTCCTTAATAACACCAATTTCATTTTATTTCACAAAGTGGGACAGAACAGTCGGAAAATTATGCCTACATTTTTTTATTGGTTGATGCATAATTATCTGCCGTTTTTCAATTTGACGTTTAATTAACATGTTAATAGGGTTAGGAAATTAAAATGAGCATCGAAACCATAAACATTAGGGTGAGCCAATTTTTATACTATTTTTTTAATGGGCATAGAAATATAAAGGTTCTAAATAGTCTCCAATTAACATGTGTGGGATATTATTGCATTCTGATACGTTTATCTATGTTCGAAGTATACATTCACTATAATGAGATTTTAAAGCAAATACTTTCGCAAAACAAATTGATAAAAATATTTTCGCTAGATCCTTGAATTTGTATTTTATAATTATAATTTGCATGGATATTTTTCAGAACTGGGCCGAGAAGGTATTCAATGTACCGATCCTTAATCACTGGTGGCAGACGGAAACCGGACACGCCATCACCGCCACGTGCTTAGGACTGGGTCAAGGGAATATACAACCTCCCAAGTTCTCTGGCGGGATGCCCGTGCCAGGATACGATGGTAGATATAATATTTAAAACGAATTAAGATAAATCTCTCAGAAAGATCCACAGAAAAAAATATGGTCATCGCGGTGATATTATGATAATCATATTTTTTAGATTATTTTTAAATTCTTTATTGAAAATAAGATAGATACACGTTACAGTGATTTTATATATTACATTTTTTATACTTGTTTAACCGTCCCCAGAAAACTTATTTTAAGTTATTATTAAGTTAAACTTGTATTTGGGGACAGGGGTAGGTATATGATGCATAATATCTATTGATTATAATGTTGCAAGAAAAATATATTTTTAGTGTAAATCAATCAAAGAGGCTTGCAAAGGCAAATACAAGTAAATAATATAATATAAGGAAAAAATGTGCAGTAAATCATGAACAAAAAAGTATAAGTATCCTATCTATTTAGATATATATGTTTGAAGAAATATATTTTTTTAAAGAAACGATAATTATAATGAAATAATACAAAGGTTATTATCGGTATGTAATCGGGCGTGTCAAATATAATGTTAAGGATGAATGTTAGAGCATGTTAGAGAATGTTAGATAAATTTGTTGTTTTAACTGTCACGAAACTATGTTCCAAAAACTTGAAACTTCTTAATGATTTTGTTGCCAATTAATTAATAACTTAAATGAAGTATGATATATTTAATTATTAGAAATATAACGGGAAGAAAACAGAAATAAGTATAAAATAAAAATATAAAATAAATATAAGTATAAAATAATAACACAAAATAAGAAGAATAAAAACAGAAATAGGTATGAGTATAGATTTTTTAATATGTGAAATATGAATTGAAGAATTGAAAAACACTTTTGGAGATGATTCCCGTTATCTTATGTTATTGATAATGAGAAGATTCATTATCAATAACATATTTTCAACTAAATTAAAAACAATTTCAGACTGTATTTAAGGGGATTAGGTGTATGTAACGGTGGTTATCTCGAAAACGTTCTAACATTTAAATAAAATATATAGTGGAAAAAAAAGTGTTTTTCAATTCAACTCATATTTAACATATTAAAAATTATTTTCCACAATGTTTCACAAACAAACTTGAAACATTTATAGATTTTTAAGTCATGATTGGTATTTCAGTCCGTATCTTAAGATTGGATGGAAGTCAGGCAGACCCTAATGAGCTCGGGAGGATAGCCGTGCGTCTTCCGCTGCCACCAGGAACCGCATCAACTCTGTATCTTGCTGATGAAAGGTTCCGACATGTGTACTTTTCCAAATATCCAGTAAGTTAAAGAAAAACTTAAATAAATATTTTCCTCAATAAAATATAAAATAGGTACCTACTCGGGTTGCGTTTTCAGATTGAAATACATATTTAAACAAATTATTTAATCGCCTTCTAGGGATACTACGACACGATGGATGCTGGTTACACCGATGAGTATGGACATATATACATAACAGCGAGAGACGATGACGTTATAAATGTTGCTGGTCATCGACTTTCTACCAGCGCCTTAGAGGATGTAGTTTTGGGGCATCCAGATGTTGCAGACGCTTCTGTTATTGGTGTTCCCGAAAGCACCAAAGGAGAGATACCGCTTTGTTTATTCGTGATGCGACCAAGTAAGTATTGATAAAAAGTTCGCCTTTGGTGAGAATACGCTTTTAAAATCAAATCGGTTCGAAGTATGGGGAGCATGTTGAAAAATCTAGCTGCCACGAAAATAGATAACAATCACAGATCACCAACATAAATAGATACGAACTAACGTAAATCCCTTATCCACAATTTGGCACCACATTCGGTGCCAATACGGTCCGTTGTGTTTGAAAAAATACAAAGAGATTATAAACTTTGAATCAGTTATGAAAATGTCAGACTAAATATTCTTAAAAAGTATAATATATTAGTAAATAGGTCGCACTTTATTACAAACAAAAAGTTCTTACTTAAAATACTCGGTTTGGAATAAAATTAAAATAAATACGTCTATTGTAAAAAATACGTATTGTTTATTAGGAGATTTACTATGAAACATTAAATACTTTAACTGCAGTATAAATGTGCCTTAGGACCGGTTTATCAACATGGATTATTATAAGCTTTCGATTAAACCATCAATTATTGCGTTTTCCACAAATCACACAGGTTGTTTTCATAAAAATCTATGGTTTTTATGAAAGTTTACTATAATTCAAGTTAATACAACTGGCTCTAAGACTATCGGATCTATTCCCTTCTCCTAAAGAACTAGTTTTGTACTCTGTGGTTAGAATGTAAACGCTTGTAGAAAGTATAAAACGCAGATGGTTAGCGACATAAATTAATGTCCTAATTTTTTAAACTGGAGTATTTTTTAACACTTTTATACATTGCATCATATTTTAAAAAAATGTGTTTATTTTTAGTTTAACAATAAATGTGAAAATTTTGATTTCACAATAGACACAATTTATTTTATACGCATTAAAATATTTAAATATTTCAGAGACGTTTAGAAACGAGTCTGAGATTGCTCGAGAGCTGGTGTGCATGGTCAGGGAGCTCATCGGACCAATAGCGTCGTTCCACAAGGCGGCCGCTGTTCCAAATCTCCCGAGGACCAGGTCCGGAAAGACGCTAAGGAAATCCATGGCAGATTTGGCGAGAAGCAAGCTGGTCTTGTTGCCAGGGACAATAGAAGACCCCTCTGTGTACACGGATATAAAGCGAGTTTTACGCGAATTAGGATACGCTAAGAATGCACCTGATCCACAATTGTAACGAAGTATAATTTTAGATTAATAGTTTTCATTGTACATACTTCAATACCAAAACCTGAATTGTGACTAACTAATCAAGAATTTGAAATCACTAATTTAAGAAAACGCGCTACAACTGATTTCATTTATACCGAATCCTTTTAATGAAATACTATTACAATATATGCAACATAACGAATGAATATATACTAAATTTATTAATAAAGAGAAAAAAGCATTCGTTTAAAACCACTATTTATTGAATTTATTTATTATCTTTTTATTGTTTTGGAGCCAACTTTCATCAGAATACTATGAATTAAAATTTAAATTGAATGTATAGGCATAATCAAAAATAAAAAATAAATGTAAGGGTGTTAAATATTAGTCAAAATATATTATAGTCTCTCATAGAGACGAAGCTACTTTTTCATATGGGAAAGTATGTATGGAAATCTTTTTCGGCGTCCATAGTGATTACGACCTATTGTATGGCTGGTTTAAGTGATCACTTTACACAACGTAACGTTTACCAATTTTAATTGAGTTACATTGTGTAAAGTTATCACTTAGGCTGCCACACGATAGGTTGTAGGCCCTATGGACACCTAGAAAGTTTCCCAGAAAAAAAATAGCTTTGTCTCTATGAGATAATATATCTTGATTAATGACGTCCTCTTGGGGATGAAATCCAGTATTGAAAATTTTTAACAGTTCTTGAAAAATTTTAACACACTCAAAATATTCTGAATATTTGTCATGATGCTTATATAAAATATTGAATTTCTATTAATATTTTAAATAATTCAGTTTAAAACAAACTCAGTTTCGGCTTTAAACAATTCAGGTTATAAACAAAATATTTTCTCTTTATTAATTATAATAATTATAATATAACCAAAAAGTTATTTTACAGAATGTTTTTTAAGGATGGTTTTAGGTTTAAGAAAGCTTCCAAAAAGAATTAAAATTTATTTCTGGCCATTGATAATGTGTTAGTCGAGTGATATTGACAAATAAATAATAGATATTTCAAATTCATCAGGATTTCGTGACCAAATATCACAATTTATTAGAAAGGCTAATTGTTTCGTTAAAAATTGTTTCATTTTCCATTTCTATTGTAGTAAGCGAGCAATAAATTGTGATATTAAATGAAGTTAATTTATTTTATTTTTTCATATATGGAATATATTATTTTGATCATAATAAAAACACATATTGTAATACTTTTTTGCACAATTGAATTTGATTAATTAAAGAAATTTAAAGCGCGGTGTAACCGGCTATGTTTTATTAACTACAATACCTCTGAAGAGATCATTTTCTTTCTGAATTTACTGCGTAATCATCTAGCATTAAATTTTTATAAATTATTTAATACAGTTAATAACTAGTGTAAATATTGGAAGTGCATAATCTCTCCTTTGGGAATCAAATTAAGAGGTTTATAAAATATTTATTTCTTTATTTATAATATTTCAAGCAGTAACATTGCGATAAAATATTTTTAAGGCTTGTAAACAAAAAAATGCTTGACATGGCTTAAGAAAATGATAATCCACGCGTATAACATTTTATTTGTTATATTACTATAATAATTAGAAAGTGAAATAACAATGAATTGAATGACATCCACCAGTATAGTCAGCATATTTTTAGTACATAAATAAGTTTCCTAGTTTGACTATCTATCGTTTTATTATTTAATATGTCTATAGACAGTAAAAGTTATTATTATAACTATTAGTTAGATTTGTGAAATAATTCAGTACTGGAAATATCACCTTCATTTATATTTATAAAGTTACGTTAATCAATATTTTTGTATGGTGCACTTGGCTAGTCAGTGTCGAAACATTGTTTGCCATATTTGGAGACTGGATTTTAACGTCTATGGATTTAATTTTCCATACCATTTTCTCTTCTCATTTCATTCACTAAAACTAAAAAGATATAACAACCTCATCATGTTGGCAAAAACTTTAACGTTAAACAATTTGTTGGAACTATGATAACAAAGAAATTGCTACTTATGACGTGCTTCACAAATCTTCTTAATTTTATAAAAGTACACTTAATATAGCGTAAGATTAATTTATAACTGTCAAAATCCAATGGTGAGACAAAAATCAGTACTTTCGTATTCTCATTTTAGATATAAGAGGTATATTTGAATGTGTTAAATCTACACTTATAAAACTCAATGTCTGTCTGTTCTCTATACAAATCTACACCGTTTGTCAGATCTGACCCAAATTTTGCATACTTATTCTTCCCCCCCCCCCCCCCACTGATATATTTTCCATGCAGGTCTGTACCGTTCGACCGATCTGGCTAAAATTTTGCAAACTTAATCTTTTGGACCCGGTGGATAGCATAAGCGCCATTTCTTCCTCCCTCTTTACCCCTCCGTTTCCCCATGATATATTTTCCAAGCAAATCTGTACGCTTTGACCGATCTGACCCATATTTTGCATACTTGTTCTTTATAACTTGGTGGGTAACAATGGTGACATTTCTTCCCTCCCCCTTTATCCCAATCCCCTTTACCCCACCCCTTCTCACAATATATTTGCCATGCAAATATGTACCACTTGACATGACCCAAATTTTGCATACTTATTCCTTGGTATCCGGCGGGTAGTATAGGTGACATTTTTTTCTACCCCTTTACTCCAGCTCCTCCCCTCATATATTTTCTGTACAAATCTACACCGTTTGACCAATCTAGCCCAAATTTTGCATACTTATTCTTTAGCAGCCGGCGAGTAACATAGGTGACATTCCTCTCCCCCCCATTTTGCCCCTCCCCCTTCCATGCAAATCTGTATCGTCTGACTGATCTGACTCTAATTTTGCGTCCTTATTCTTTAGGACCCAACGAGTAGGTAACAAAGGCGACATTTCCCTCCTCCTCCTTTACCTCATATACTCTCCTGATATATTTTCTGTACAAATCTACCCCTTTGACCGAACTAACCCAAATTTCGCATATATATTCTTTAAGACCCGGCGGGTAACATAGACGACATTTCCCTCCTGAACATCCCATCCATTGCAAAATTTTTGTCCCCCTACGAACTTATTTTTGACTAAATCCTTAACCCTAACAACGCCCGGTACGAACAGCTAGTAAATTGTATCATTTTATCGTCACGTGTAAATTTTATCTATGAAATTAAGGGGTCCTGGGAAAACACCATCCCGGGAGTGTAAAATTTAGATTGGCTCATTTTTACAGTGGTTATTTTTTTATTGGCACTTTTTAAGATAGGTATAAAGTAAACGATTATTTTTTTATTGTAAAATGAAAAAAAAACTGTATATATAAATGAAATTATACAAAAAGCCTACAGATTTTTTTCCGCTAAACCATTTGTTAAAAATAATCGATAACATTTTTTTAGTTATTTTTTTCTTCTAATCACTCCCAATTGTACATAAACGGATTTTTAGAAATCGGATATGCTTTATTATATAATAGATATTTAATTTATTAAAAAGTTATACTTTCTTTTCTATCTAGAATAAACGTGCACCGGGGACAGTTGCATATCAATCACGGAGGAGGAAATTTACGAGATGATAAATTTAGAGAGAATTATCGAGATTTGAGTAGACGAGCATCGTGCGCGACAAAAATAGTTTCTATAATGTTTAAATGAATATAGAATTTATTGAATGTGACAAAATTTTGTAAAGGTTGAGAAAATTATCCAGTGTATTTTCATATTCCTCGGAAAACCATGAAATAATTAAAATTAACCAAAATAATTCCTATCTGATTTTTAAATCAAGATATTTCCCATGTTATCGCGTTTTATCCATTGTATTTTTGTATTACCTCCATAAACCGTTTTGATGAATAGTTGAAAAGGGCTTATTATTTTTTTAATAAAATATATATATATATATATATATTGATACAAGTATTTACTATTTACTATTTACGTACATAACAGAGAGACAGTAGTAAAATCGTATGCTCAGCGTCAAAAATGTTATCGAAAGAGAAAAAAAATCTAAAAACAACTGCAAAGTGCGAAAAAAATACGAAAATATACAAATATATATAATCTAGTTCTCCAAATCGAATTACATTTGAAATTGAAGAAAAGGGCAGAAAAGGGAAAAATTGACGGAGGTCCTCTGATCTCACACGTATTTAAAAAAAAAACAATAAAATAATAGTTTTGTACCTTGATCAGAGTCAATATTTTTTTTAAATTAATAATTAATTTTTTAAAAAATCACCCAATTTCTACCAATATTTTACTCTCTCAGATAAAATAGATAGATAAATAAAACTCTTAAATAGACAAAACATTTCTTAATAATCCACATACATAAACTACATGAAAAAACTTTCTGAAAAATGTTCTACACAGTTATTTACTCAACATTAAATACTTTATTAAATATGTGACATGCTTTTTAGTCTAATGGTAAAACACTTGGTTTTTAACCGGGTGGTCGGGGTGCGAGCCTCATCCTGGAAGACCACCAAGATATTAATAATTATAATTAAACAAATGCTTAGCTTAAAACTTTTTAAAAATAAAACTGTGTATTACAAAAATTATCTTGACATCCAATGTATTGTGTGAACGGATCTCTATTTAAAAGTCATAAAAAAAATCTTTTATCCAACCAAACAATAAAATAACAGGAGGATAGGGGAACAACATGGTTAACAAAGAGTAAAAAAAAGAATTCTGATAAGTCCCCTAAAACTATCACTCAGTTTAAATTACCAGAAGAAATTTACAATGTTTCTTATTTCTGAATATATAATGACTTTTATTGTTGTAAAATGAAGTATAACTTTTTTGATTTGATAAGATGCATGGCTCTAAACAGAAAGCATCGACATAAACGGAGTCTAGTTACTCTGAATCCACGTTAAGCTTTACCATTTTGTCTGATTCGTGAATTATTTTGTCGTTTATTTTTTAACGTTTCTTTTTGTACGAATCATTTTCAAATAATTAAAAGAAAATTGTAATTATAGGTTCTTCATCAACAAAATGTAACGAACCTTTATAACGGTCTGCATAAGTTGAAATACTTAGATTTTAAAGAGTTATAAATATGGCTATTTCACGGTGAAGTTTTTGGTTTCTTAACGGAAATAGAAAATTATTGAAGGATAATTCTATGGGTGCACTTCTGGCAGTTTTGTAATTCGTCGAATTATATTATAAATTGTCGGTAATTCTGATGCCGGAAGCTATAAAATAGATTCTATAAGGGACTATGTAATTCTGACTTAAATTGCGGTAAAAATAAAATCTTTGTTCCATTGAAGAAAAAATAAGAAAATTGAAATTTGTCATACCTGAACGAGCAAGCCATAATAGTATAAACATAAAATCACATACATAGATTAAAATTTCTGGCAACTTAAGAACTCTAAGTAGGACTAGACATTATTTTATTAACGTTTACACGCCGAAGGTAAAATAAACAAATAAATTAATAAAAATAAGAACTCCGCATAAAATATCTTTACTTTTGATACTGAGAAAAAAATCGGCGAGATATGGTCTAGTCTAGAAGGAATCATCTAGAAAACAGATAAGTTTAAATGGAAAATAACGCAGGGACGAACAAATTTATAAAATAGCATAATCACGCATATGAGAAGAAGAAAATATGAGTGAACTATGGGTGTTTTAAATTATTTAAAAAATATATTTATTAGTGGGATCTTTGTAAGGTTTTGTTTAAATATTAATTTAAGGTTAGTAATATAGTTTTCTCCATTGCTAGTAAATTGATTTTATGAATAATTTAAGAAGGAATATGATTGCATGCTATATTCTTGTGTAAATAGATGTACAGTAGTTTTAATTAATCTACACTATATTTGGAATAAATACCAACTCAGAGTTATACAACGAGTTTTCCGTAAAATCATAATTTTATTTTTAAACGGTGTATACAGAAAATCATCCCAGCAACAAGGTGACTCTGAACAACCATTTGATAAATTTAAATTAATAAACTGTTACCTTTAAACAATCTTATCGAAATAACTCTAATTTTAAGGACATCATTTATTTTTAAGCGCTTTATATAACTGGTTTGTGTTCATAGTTATGTAAAATATATTTTTAGACAATATGCAAGAATTTTGAAATGAACGCTTTAAATATTTTCTCCAAGAAATAATAATGTGTAGGTACTTGCTGACAAAAAATAGAGCGCTTATTTAGATAACATTATCTGTGGTTGTGGAAATTGTAGCGAAACTTGCAAGACTCAAATAAATTTTCAGATTTTTTCTCTTTGGGTCACATGTTCGAGTATTGTTTTGTAATATCTATTTTCAAATTTAAACATAAAAACGGTTTGTTTTCATGTTTAACACATCAGTTCATTCATCGTTTTTAATCGTATTTGTACTATTCAATGCATCTGATACTAGCTAATAGGGATGCAGGTCTGCAGTGTCTGTGATTGGAATGTCCGATGTGTGTATGAAGAGTGAACTTCTGATGAATGTTAAGAAATCGAAGATGACGATATTCAAGAGAGATAAAATTGTATCTAAATATGATGTATTGGTAAGTAATGAATGATGAAGGTGAGGTTAAGGAGACACAAGGTAGAATGTCGTTTGTGTACTTGGAGACTCGTTCGGGAGCATGTTTGGAAAAATTTTCTGTAGCGTAAAAATGGATAGAATTTGGAAAGTCATGTCTGTCGTATGACGAGCAAAGGATGACAAAAAAAATAAGTGAGTGACGAGGGCAACAGGAAAAGAGTTAGCGTGTAAAAAGACAGAAACCAAATATCACAAAATGATCAGGTTATAATACATTGAATATGTATGAAAGTGAATGAATGGTATACTGGGACAGAAGAATGTGGCATTCTTTACTCTCTGCCAGAAAACGGCGAGATATTTTGTTAATTTAATGTGGTAGCCTCAGACATTTTGAACTGCGAAATTAAAGTTGCGCGAAATATTCCATGCAAGTCTTGGAGCTATTCGATATTCTATAATAAACACAAAATGGTTCAAATATGCTGTAGGCTATTTGTCGTTCTCGGAGGAGTATCTCTTTAAATTATTAATCAAAAATATTTCGTTATTTAAGGTATCAAAGATAAAATATATTTAAACATAATAATTTCTTTATCCTTCAAAGAAAAGCAAAGTAATTTATGTATTCTATAAAAAACTGAAATACTTAATAAATATTTTTAAATGCCTACTTTCTTTACCTTTTCTTCTTGCGTTTTTTTCTTATTTTTGGTTGGTGTTCCTTCCTCATATTTCCTCCATTACCATACATCTTCAAGAATATTATGAGCGACTTTAAAGTTGAATCCCTTTATACATGGGGTAACAAGTTCACATACTTCGTAGTTTCTAGTGTTGGATATTGCTTGAATTCAGACTGAACAGTAATCGGATCAAGTGGAAAACTACTCGCAGATTCCCGCTCCTCTGATAGCGTTCCTGAAAAAAATATTATTTACGTAAAGATACTATGTTTTTTAAAAAGCCAGGTTACTGTATTCACTTGTGTTCTAATTAAGTTATAAATCTAAAAACCGTCTATAATATATAAAATAAAATTAATTAAATAACCAATTTATTTGTCCGACCCTCTTGTTCTTTATAAATTTCCATGTCCAACACGATCACAACCTTTCTCCAACATTTCAACAAGCAGAAGTGTTTTTGGATTACACTCACCTATAGTGTGAATATGCCGACCTTAAAATGATTTGTTCACTGATATTGGCATATATTTTGACTCCTTACCATTACTCAACAACCTACTAAATAATATTCTACGACACAGTTTACAGATTATTAATCACCACTAGCGGGTCTATAATATATGATTTCACTTTTTATATTCTATTAACTCTTAATATTTTCTTTGTAAAACATTTTAGGATACAAGTCATTTGTTACCATTTTATTAATTTATACGTATTTTTTATGTTTTTTAATTTTATGTATCTGTTTTCACTTCACTTCAATATAATAAAATTTTAAAAAATCGATTTCCTATAACCACTGAAAGGTTATTTGTAGGTATTATAAATAATTATAATTATTAAAATATTTATAGGTGCGATTTTCAAGAGAAATCCAAAAAAACGCCTAAAACCTAGGCAATTGTAAGTACAACCATTCAGTCGGGTAAATAATTTCAAAATTGCTTAAAATTTTACTTAAAAATATTTAAAATTCTGCTAAAAGAATTGATAAATCTGTAAATATATTCCATAAATTTGTTTCACAATAATGTATTCCATTTCATTTTAAGGCATTCCATCATTTTTTAATCAATGCTTGGTTGCTAAGCACTCTCTCTAACCAGAGAGTCTGATACAAGAATTTTAGGACCTTATCATTGGTTTTCTGATACAAGATGTGTGTATATTTTAAAGGATATTTTTTATTTCCTAATGCTTATTGGCATATTTCTCATGGCAACATAAAACAAACAAGATGTGCCGTAAATTTAATTGCACGAAAATGTGAGTTTATCGCATCAGACCAAATAAATATTTCAAAAAATTTTTTTACATCACATTACGTGAATGTAATATTTCATTACTACACTTTAGTATAATTAGTTCATTGGTAATACAGAGAAACAACGGTTTTAAAAATGTCATTCAAATGAAAAATAAAAATATATATTTTTTAAAAACCGCGCTGAAATTTAAATGTAGGTAGATACTTACTAAAAAGTAAAAAATAATTTTCCAGACATTTTTTTTTCCTTCACTATCTAAATAAAAGGTGGGCGGTTACGATATTGATATGCATAATCTTCTGTGTATAGTTTTCTGGGATATTCTGCCGTGTCACATCAGCCCTGATGATGGACCCTGCAACGGGATCCGAAACGTTGGCCAGAGGGGTCACATATAAACGGCAGAATATCCCAGAAAACTATACACAAAAGATTCTGAATGGCCGTGAAAACCTAAGGACATTTTTAGATTACATAATTCTGTTGATGGAGAGAAAGCTCCCCGCTTTTATTTGAATAGTAAAATAAACATTTTTTTTCCGAAAATGTATTTTTTACCTTTTAGTAGGTACATTTAAATTTAAGCGAGGTTTTAAATTTTATTATGTAAAATAATTTTCTGCTTTTCAGTCTTAATATCATCCAGCGTACAAAATCACTTCAGTAGGTATTCATAGCGCCATCTTTTGGTGAGCTCATTAATTTATTTTCGATATAAATGTTAATCTTTATATTACCATGCGTACAAAATCACTTAGGAAACTAGATCCATCTTTTGGCGAGCTCATTAACTAATTTCCCAAAACATTAATAAAATTGTATTAATTAATTATGATGGATTCATTGTTAAGTTAGTAAATCTGGTAATTGATTAATGTATTGCCATCGAGAATACACCTATGTGCAAAATTTCAGCTAATTGGAGCGGGATTGGAAAGCGGATGAAATATCGATTATAAGATTCCGTCCAGATAAACAGGTGAAGCTAATATAAGCGTGATAAAAAATACAGCGTCTTTTCCATCAATCAAAGAGCCCATTTTCAGAGAAAATTTACTGATCAAAATACTGAATTTAAAAAATTAACTATCGAAATAAAATAAGGAGTTTCATATAAAAATTACAAAATAGTTTTTTTGTAATATCTGGTAGACCACTTTCCATTTAAGAAAGAAAATCGAATTAGAATGTGTTAGCCGCGCGTATGACGCACATTGTTTCGTTGTGTTACGGGTATAAGGCCGGCGCCGCACTACGCGGGTCTTCCGCCACGTCTCTTCGGTCGCGAAACGCCGCTACATTTCTTTCCATACAATATACCCTTATCAAACACACTACGTGGACGATCGGTCGATCATTTTACTTGCCGATTTGACGCGACGAAAAAGACAGCGGATCCACCGCGCAGTTTGGCGCCGGCCTAAATGTTGAAGGCCGATCTGGCTAAGGCCCGGTTGTTTCGGGTTGGGTTAGAATAAAAGTTCGTTTAAAGCATAGATTTTTACGGAAATGGATATTTTGATTGGTGGAGAACGCAAAAATCTATGCTTTAAACGAACTTTTACTTTGATCCAACTTGAAACAACCAGCTCTAAGGTAGATCACGATTGATCTGGCGAATTCAACGATCGGCCTTCGACATAAACACCAACACAACGAAACAATGCCCCGTACGCACGACTTACACATGCTAATTCGATTGTCTTTTTTAAATGGAAAGAAGTCTACGTACGTACACTGAAAGAATATTTCGAAAATATTAGGTCCTTACATATGAAATTGGCCTTTCGCCGTACTGGCAAATTTGATCTCAAATATCTTCTCTTTGGTTAGCAATTCCAAATCCAAATTTATACAGCTATTTACTCATGTATTTGTGTTTTAAAAATTATAATTCATTTGTTTTTTCCTCCATTGTTTTTTTCTTTGCGTCACTCAGTTTACAAAATGAAAAACTTGAAATATCGCGTTATTTACGAATGCGAGTTCCACCATGGCACCAGTGCTGCAGAAACGGCTTGAAGGATTAATGATGTGTATGGCGTCGGTGCCGCAAAAGGAAACACAGTGCGTTTTTGGTTCCAACGTTTTCGTTCTGGAAATTTTGACCTGCAGAACAAGCCCCGTGGACGGCCGGAGACCAAAGTTGAAAATGAAGAATTGAAGGCTATTGTGGAAGCGGATCCATCGCAAACCACATCCGAGTTAGCTGCAGGCTGCGGTGTTAGTGATAAAACTGTTTTAATCCATTTGAAGCAAATTGGTAAGGTGAAAAAGCTTGAAAACCTCACGAATTGAGTGAAGCAAATCAACAAACGCGCGTTGACTGCTGCGTTGCATTACTCAACCGGCACAATAATGAAGGGATTTTAAATCGAATCATTACCTGTGATGAAAAGTGAATCCTGTACGATAATCGGACGCGCTCATTGCAATGGCTGAACCCTGCCGAACCAGCCAAACCATGCCCCAAGCGAAAATTGACTCCAAAAAAGTTACTTGTGAGCGTTTGGTGGACTAGTGCTGGTGTCGTTCACTACAGCTTTCTTAAATCTGGCCAGACGATTACGGCAGATGTCTATTGTCAGCAACTGCAAACCATGATGGAAAAGCTAGCTGCTAAACAACCGAGGCTGGTTAATCGCTCTAGGCCACTGCTGCTTCATGATAGCGCTAGACCACACACTGCACAACAGACGGCTACCAAATTAGAGGAGCTTCAATTGGAATGTCTAAGACATCCACCGTACTCTCCGGACCTTGCCCCAACAGATTACCATTTTTTTCGAAATTTGGATAACTTCTTGCAAAGGAAAAAATTCAACTCCGATGGGGCAGTCCAAACCGCCTTCAAAGATTTTAGTGATTCCCGTCCGAATGGTTTTTTTAGTAAAGGGATCGATGAACTACCTATGAGATGGCAAAAGTGCATAGATAGCAATGGTACATACTTTGATTAAATAAATATATTATAATAAAAAAAAATCGGCTTTATGTTCCTCCCATACTAAACGCCAATTTCATATGTAAGGACCTAATATTAACTACGATTATTATCAGAAGATATATAATTAATATAATATATAATAATACAAATTTATAAATAATAAAACAAAAAAAAAAAATTCGTGCGTATACTCATGTACTACTCTACCTACCTACCTACTCATGTACCCGCGGTCCATGTCATACTTAAAAACTAAAATACAGACAATATATTAATGACGCTCAAATAAATGAATTGTGAAAATCTACTCTGATCACTGTCCATAATTTTATTGAGTTTATTGAAAAGATCTAAAACTCATACAGACATAAGCATATATATATCATATATAAGCAAAGGCAGCAATATGCATAAAGAATTTCAAAGCAGTCACCGAGGATTACTGATTTATAATACTCTTGACTTCGAGATTTTATAGGAAATATGGCCCATAAATTTAGTAGGGATAGATAAATAAAATCTAGAATTCAGTATATTTTAAATTAGTAATTGTAAAGGCATTCAAAACAATTTTTTCTAAATTTTGGATATTGCTGCCTTTGCTTTTATACCCCACATGTAATCTCAAATATTTTAAATAATTGGGGCAAACAAAAATTTTCGTTAATTAATAGTTCGCGTCTTAAATAAACCCTGCTCTTAATGTGTAGGTAATGATAATGAAACATAACTAGTTCACAATATTTTACAGGTGGGTTCCTGATTACGAGTCAAAAATATTCAAGCAACCATGACCTAATATCAACAGTTATGGAGATATGCAACATCTAAGTTTGCATTTTTTTCAATATTTCTGACTAATTTTTGCAAAACGCTGAACTATCATTACAGTAACTTATATAGTATATGAAAAATTCATTCCCTTTAAAATAAGTCAATAACAAATGATAAAAACATTTAGTAGAATTTTTTACATGGTTTTTATCATTTATTAGGGTTGTATCGAATCGAATGAATTTTTCTTAATCGATATAAGTTACTGTAATGATTCTTCAACTTTTTGCAAAAATGAATCAGAAGTATTGAAAAAAAAAATGCAAACTTTGATATTGCATATCTCCATAACTTTTGATATTTGGTCGTGGTTGCTTAAATATTTTCGAATCATTCTCAAGCAGAGATGCACCTGTAAAGTTTTTGCCTAGGCGTCGCCGTCGTGGTAAGCGCTTGTTCAGACACAGCGGGAACCGTGCCGTTTCAGAATCGCATGAAATCCGTGCGGGTCTCATTTACCTAGGCTTGTATGTGATCGTTCAGACACAACCGTGCGGTTAGTCAACCGCTGCGGTGCCCGCAACCCAACCGCTAGAAAATAGACCCGCACGATCCTATTGTACACTACATTTGTAGTAAAGTGTACACTACATTTGTAGTAAAAACTACATGAAGTGAACTAATTGTAGTACTAGGAAATTATGGTACTAATGAAGTGAAGTAATTTTAGTATTAATGAAGTGAACTATTGCAGTAAGTAAGTATTAAGTGAAGTATCTGTAGTACTACAAAATTATAATGACCTGCAAGTACTAATGAAGTGAAGTAATTGTAGTACTACAAAATTATAATGACCTGCAAGTGCTTCAAAAGTGTACTAGAACCTAGAAACTACTAGAAAATTTTCAAAACCATGGGGGGGTGGGTTGTTTCAGTTTCCAAAAATTTCTTCATTCGATCCCAAAATTTTTCAATTTGAAGTGTGTGTACTTTGTAATGTTCGCTTTGAAATGAAGTGTACTATTTGAAGTATATACTTTCAATAACTTTGTAGTGTGTTGTTTGTAGTGTGCACTAAACTTCAAAAGGTGTGAAGTGTACACTTCAACGTAATGTAGTACTACATTGTAGCAGTGAGTACAGGGCGGACCCATCACTACCTCCGATTCTATTTTCGATCTTCCAGTATCCGAAGGTCAGGGTGATATTTTTCATGTAAGTATTCTCAGAGAGAGAGAAAGGTTTTGATAGAACGGTTTATGGCTTTGGCTTATGTTCCCAAATATTTAATTAGGCAAATTACAAATAAATAATCTTTTTTTTAAGAATACATCTTTAAATTAATATAATCGAGAATTTAATTGAAATTAAATATCAAAAATGTAGATAAAACATGTATGAATGTATTGAAATCACCGTTAATAAGTTATCATCATGCCTAAGAATTTTTTGTTTGATGGTCCCTTGAAAAGTCGTGGTGGTGCGAAAATCACAGTAAACATGATATTGTTAATCGGACACCTACACAGCCTCACTCAGCTGAAAGGCAGTAAATCCATACTTTTTGAAAAAATTTTTTTTTGTGATTTTGGAAACTTCAGGTCATATTTCACCTTTCTAATAAGCTTGTTTGCCATATTCCCATCAAAATATAAACATTTTTAATTTATAGTATATCCATCTGGGGCGTGTAACATGTAGCTTTTTTGTAGATTTAAGGTTTAAACTATATAAAATATAACTCACATAATGATAATATAACATTTTTAACTAACTAACCATCACGCCGTTTCCCCGCAGGGGTTGGCAGAGAGGATTGAACACCACACTCTTCTATCCTGGCACACCACTTTTGCTTCGGCCACATTCATACATCTTCTCAACAAGTTCTACGGTTGTTGCGGCTTTTAACGGGGCCATCCTCAAACACTTGTTGTATCTGATCGTGCCAGGTCTTTCGAGGACGCCCTCTATTTCTGTTGCCTTCAACACTCGCCTCATATATTTTCTTAACCATCCTTTCCTCGTTCTTGCGTTCCACATGACCAAACCATCTCAGCACTCCTATCTTTATTCTGTATTAATTTAATATCTATTGGCTGAGCGAAAAAATAAATTAATATTTATATAATAATAATAAATAGAAATTGCTCAATTCACATTTCTTTGATTTACTTGGTAATTTGTTCAATGAAGATTGTATTGCTTTTTAGTTTAGTGAGGCAGTAACTGAAGGTACTTATTCCCCATATCTATTTTGGTGTCATACTTCCTTTTGTTTATTTGTACCTTCAGTCCATCAACTTATGTAAAATAATGTCAAGTCTGACGGAGAGCTGCTGAGATATCCACCCTATAAATTTATAAACTTTAATTAACTTATTGTAATTTTTTTTAAATACTGTTATACTTATTTACATTAAATACTTTTACTATTGTATTATTATTTTCTGACCTTATCAAAGGCCGATGTACAATAAATTTCCTTTATATGAACTATTAACAGTAAATTTAGGACTCAACAACACCCACTCAGAATGCAAACATTATCCAAAAATAGATTTTTATATACCAACCAAGAGACCGGCAAATGAGTCCTATCTTCATAGCACAAGCATTTAGCTAAGCTTGAAAATAGTAATAATATTGATGCGACACGTATTCTGCGTTTGCATCTCTACTTTTTTTAATTAAAAAAAAATAACATTACGACTATTTCTATTTTTTTTCTATTTAGTTTAAAATAGAAATGCGAACACAGAATATGTATCGCATCAATATGCTTACTATTTAGAGATCACATATACACGGCAGAATATCCCAGAAAACTATACACAGAACTTGAACTATCATTACAGTAACTTATATCGATCATGAAAAATTCATTCGCATGCGACATACAAGAAAATGATAAAAATCTTGCAAAAATTGAAAAAAGTTATCTTTTTCAAAGTTTTTATCATTTTATTTAAGTTGTATTGAAGTAAATGAATAATACATATAAGTTACTGTAATGATAGTTCAACTTTTTACAAAAAGAAGTCAGAAATATTGAAAAAAAAAATGCCAACTTTGATATTGCATATCTCCATAACTGTTGATATTAGGTCATGGTTGCTTGAACATTTTAGACTCATAACATAGTCAGGAATCTCCCGGTTTCTGCTGCTAGCTCTGGTACACCCTGTATATACGTCATGTTATTTGAATGTTTTATTTTTAATTCCAATTATAATAATTTCGTTGTCTGTCTGTCCGTCTGCGTAACTTCCCTGACTTTTTTAGTTTTTTTTTTTTTTTTCGAAAAAATAAATAAATAATTATTCCTTAGGAACCGACGTGTAAAAGTACCATCATTTTTGACGGGCTACAGCTAGTATAGAATGAAAAGTGCAGGAAAAATTTCCATTATTTTTTATTTTGTATTACAATAGAACCCCGTTAATTCGAATCCCAATAATTCGAAATTTTTAAAATTTGCAAATCCCAAAATGTTAATTTCATAGTAAATTAACCCCGATAATTCGAAAACCCCGGTAATTCGTAATTCGAAATATTTTTTAGCCCCTTGCGCCATAAATCAATACATTTTATTTCGCGTAATTTGAAATTTTTTTGAATTTTGAAAAAATATTTCGATTTTTTCACAAGTGAGAACAACAAATATGTCAATATTGGGTACTTTGAAATGTCGCGATCTTTGTATTAGCATAATAAACATTGCGTTTTCGAAATAATTTCTTAAAATATGAAAAACAGACATTTTTCACAAAATTAATGGCTTTTTCGCGAGTTTTACGATTCTTGGCGTATTTCGCAATCAATTCACGGTACCTTATGGAATGCCCGTTTTCTATATATATTATGACGCGATCCCTAAAATTGGGGAATCCTGTGAATGCTTTCTTCGGTTGACTAACTAACTAACCATCACGCCGTTTCTCCGCAGGGTTAGGCAGAGAGGATTGAACGCCACACTCTTCTATCTTGGCACTTTTGCTTCGGCCACATTCATACATCTTCTCATACAAATTCTACGGTTGTTGCGGCTTTTAACGGGGCCATCCTCAAACACTTGTTGTATCTAATTATGCCAGGTCTCTCACGGACGCCCTCTATTTCTGTTGCCTTCAACACTCGCCTCATATATTTTCTTAACCATCCTTTCCTCATTTATACGTTCCACATGACCAAACCATCTCAGCACTCCTTTCCATATTCAATCTACCACACCTTTCTTTATTCTATCTTTCTTCAGTTGGCTGCCTTGATATGCGCGGATAGTTTAGTTTGCGGCGTTTGCGCTAATTCTCATACCTAAACGAGTTTTAAATTGTTTTTCATGTTTTTAAATTTGTCTTTAGTTCGATTCTTTGCATAATAACTGTATTTATGTTATTAAAATGTTTAATTTTCTTTGTAAGATGTAAGATTAGTGATGTATCTTATTGTTTCACGTATTTATTGTTGGTTTGAGCCGGAAAAAAGGCGGAATCAAAAATTAAAAACTCGTGTGAAGGTTGAAGAAGCGTTCCATAAATTCAAGTATAACAAAACATTTTTGAATATGGCTATCCATTCAGACGTGACGGAAATGGAAAAAAGATTTTTTCGCGAGTGAGAACACCAAATATCTCAAAATGTTGCGATCTTTGCATTAACATAATAAATTTTGCGTATTCAAAGTGATTTCTTTAAAAATAAACATAAATTTAACAAAATTAACGGTTTTTCGAGAGTTTAATGTTTTTGGCAAAATTCAAAATCGCACCGCGATTTTTTTTTGTACCTAAAATTTCGAATTAACGGGGGCCCCTATAATTCTAAATTTATTTTTCGGGTCCCTTGAATTTCGAATTAACGAGGTTTTACTGTATTCGTGTTATAAATAAGATGTACATAAAACTGTTTTTTGCAATTTGCCAAAATAAAAGTTCATGGCGTTAGGTAGATTTGAATTTATTAGTAACAGAGTCAATTGATATTCTGTAACGAACCAAAAACCTCTCAAATATGCAGTATGCTATTTTTCATTCTTTGATAATGTCCTAGAAATTATTCATGATAAATAAATGACATTTAAGGTATGGAAAGAAAAAACAAGTAAAAATAATAATTTCTTTATTATTAGTTAAATGTAAGAAGAAGAGTAAAAAAGTAAAAATATTTTTATTTTATTTTACTTCTTACGTTTCTTCTTGCTTTTAGTTGGTGTTTCCCCCTCATCACGCCTCTTAGGTGACAAAGGGTAACTCTCTACATCTTCGAGAGTATCTTGAGCAATTTTAATGCTGAATCCCTCTATATACGGAGTCACAAGTTCGAATACTAGTTTCTCATGTTGGACGTTGCTTGAGTCCAAACTAAGTTGAACAGTAACTGGATCAAATGAGTGGAAAACTACGTTCCCGCTTCTCTGCGTATGTTCCTGAAAAAATATAAAATACTTTGTGTAAAGATGTTAAATAAGTCAGGCGATGGTTAAAATAATTTTAACTGATGTATCTAATGTTAAAGTCAGGGCTCGAGGATATATGTCCGCAGATATATATCATAATGTATATCACGATATTTATGGCTTGATTTTTATATTTTACATATATCAAAAAAAAACTTTGTCGTTAATAGATGGCGCTAGTTGTATTTTAAAATTACGGTTGTTTTTTGATATACGCTATATAACGACGCATTTCAAATACGAGATAAAAGTTTAATTTGTTTCATATAATCCATTTTTTAATTCACACAAAGAAACAGACATCCATAACACTACATTAGAAAGAGCAACTTTTATAACTTGTATATAATAATTGCATATATTAGCTTTTTTCAGTATGCAATTCATTTATTTAATAAATAATAATTCATGTACAAAATAATAATAAAAAAATCCTATTTATTTTGAGTTTGTATCAATCGACGTGTGCAAAAAAGGAGAAAAAAAGTTTGGACATATATTCAATTTTTGATATATATCAGATAGAGGAGCTTATTGATCTTGTGGTTAGGACTCTCGCCTCGTGATCCAAAGGTTGCGGGTTCGAATCTCACTCCAGACGAACAAGTTAATCCTATTTTCATAGCACAAGCGTTTAGCTTAGTTTGAAAATAGTAACAAAATTGATGTGACACGTATTTCGTGTTCACATCTCTATTTTAAAAAAATATATATATCAAAGAATCTGATTTTTTAATTTTTCAGTAAAAACTTAATTTTTTTAATAAAGGCGAAAAGTATTGGAGTGGAGCCAAGATTAGGATTAAAAATATTTGTAGCAGTTGATCTGCCAGAATTCTTATAAAATTATTTTATTTGAATAAAATGTTTAAACAAATTTAATTAATGATTGATGCCTGCCTATATGGGTGAGTTGTTAAGACGCCCAGTTACGTTAGAACACGAATTGGCTTGAAAGGAATAAAAAATAAGTTTTATCACATTCATTACATATTTAGAGACTGTGATTACCTCTTCATTATATATAAACTGAGGAGCCTTTGGATTCTCCTTTAACTTCTTGCTGGTCAGATACAACACACCTTCCAATCCAAATTTAGGAATGAGGATTTGAAGAGCATTTTTCCTAACAAAGAGAATATACCCTTCTTCACGTTGGACCTTCCCTTTGAAGAAAAGCTAAAACACAACATAACCAAATTATTATACAAGAAATAACAAGAGCATACCAAGTAAAAGTAAACATTATTATCTGTGGATTTTAAAAAGTTGATTTTCAAAGACAATTATTATATAATAATCTTTATTATTTGGGAATGATTGCATTTTTACAGTACCTACGCTAACGGTACAGCAAAATATTTAATATATGATTTTATAATTATGCTGAATATGAAACCAGAAAATATTATTAGAATTAGCTAGAAAATATATAATATAACTATAAAAATATAAATGAATATGGAATGAAAATGTAATAATTAAAACAATTAATACAATAAGACATACATGAGTGTTCAAAGCAACAGAAGCCCTGCCAGCGTACTGAGCCATTCTGTTACGATAATTGAGGTTCTCACACAACTTGGATGTAATTCTCTTGTCAAGTAATTCAGGATAAGTACTATCAGCTCCGATACATGCGGCCAGCAACCGGTGGACTATGATATCAGCATACCTGTAAATAACAAAATATATTACAGCACTACTAAATAAAAGGATGGAAGGGTATGGAAGAGGCCTACATCCAGCAGTGGAGATGAAGGCTGGGGAAGGAGAAGAAGAAATATAAAAGTTTAAAACATTTGGCAAAGTACCCAAAAAATACTCGCAGGGTACAAAACATGATGTTTGATTTGATGAAGGTAAATAAAATCCCTTATGCCTTTGGTGTAAAAGTTCAAAACATCGGTTCCATGTTATTCCTCCTTCCAAACAGAAACGATAGTTTTTTTTTTAAGTTGTATTTTTTATACTTTACTTTTATATTAAAAGTCTAATAAAAATCTTTTCCTTACCTTCTAATAGGTGAAGTAAAATGTGTGTAAATTGGACAGGCAAGACCGTAGTGGAAAAATTCTGCTTTTGACACTGAACCACTGGCAAAATACACAGCTTGCATCATGCACCGAGTAGCCAATATCCTCAGCATGGTGTTGAAGAATGGATTGTCATGAATTACCGCTTCATTCAAAGAATTGGCCAAATCTCCTCCAGTCGCTGTCAGAATTTCAAAACCCTAAAGTAATACAAAAACAATATTAAAATAACGATGTATTTTAAAATGGCATCTGTTACAAGTTGGAGTAAAATACCTGTTTGACAGGTATATTATGTGCAGTATCACTATTATATAACAGTAATGATTTAACAAAATAATGTAATACAGTGGACCCGCGGAAATCCGACAAACGTTTTGCAGGGCGATGTTGGATTATAGAGTACCGCCTAAGATATATATTCTATATATTATATAGAATATATATCTATATTCCGGAATTTTTTACAAACGAGTACTTTGTAATCCGACAAATTACAGGTCAAATGATAAGATTTTATATGTTATATAGAAGTACAAATCATACTTCATTATGTATGTCAAATTTAGTAAATTAAACAACACAATAGAGAGCTTATGTTTTATTATAAAATTAACGTCATTAATGCTATAGAACTTACAAAAAAAATAACTTCACATTAGGAAATAATTGTGTACAAACAAATGTACATACTAAAATAATCAAAAATTATGAATGAAAATCATAATCATGTGGGATTAGACAGGGGCCGGATTACAGCGGATCCACTGTATGTATTTCTTTGTGGTTGTTGTTGTTTTGTGGACTCTTACTTCAGATACTATTCGCAAATCCATTCTGTATTATTGGCATTTACGTCACGACCCCCCATCCCCCTCTTCCTCCTATGCATCTTCCAGCCAGTTCACATTTAATAGATTGACTAGTAAGGACATTTATCACCCGGCTTAAAATTATCACCATATATCGACCACCACCTCTGGAACATTCTCATTACCATTGGGTTGAAATTTTGTTTCATCGTTCCAAGTATCCCGTGTGTTACCAAATGTGTGTTTGTCGATTCATTGAGATTAACCATTTTCCATTGTCATCATTCAAGAAAGAAATGTAGTCAGCAGATAACTCGAGCTTCCTGTGCCCTCACCTTTCATCATACAATCCACACCATCATTCCCTGCTCCATCTGCTTTCCTTTATTCTCGTATTCTAATCCCCATCCTTGCTCTATTCCCCATCCATATTCTCGTATTCTAATCCCCACCCATGCTTGAATCTGGCAACTTATGTTGGACTCAATATTTACAGTCTAGCAATATTGTTAACATGCAACAATACAAGACCGATTCATTCAATCTGAACTGTACAAAGCACTATATTTATGAAATAGATAATTTTATAAAACTCACTCTATTAAGTCCTGCCTTGATGAGTGGATCGAAATTGGCCTGTGGTGGTTCAGGATGACGACGGAGCATAGCACATTCAGGAAACTCTTGATTAATCTTTTTGGCCACTGAAATGTTGGCCAACAACATAAACTCTTCAACCATGGAGTTTGTCTCTCGCATCTTCTTAGCTTCAACATCGATGGGATCGTGAGTCTCAGAATCAACCTGAAATAAAAAAGAATACCTCCACAATAGGGTAATTTCACTTTTTTTTTTAATAGAAAAAACTTAACTTTGGTTAAAAAAATATGTTTATGAAAAAGATTTTTTTTATATGAAGGTACATATATGTATTAACATTAAAAAATGATTTTGAAAATCACAATTTTAAACTCCCACCAAAATGATTATTTTCGCAAGTGACGTTAGGCATGAATTTTTATCATCTGACATTTAACCATGTAATATTCGGGTATTTAGACGTTTATTCATTTTTTTACAAAACACGCCGGCTTTTTTGTATATTGCTTCCATAATATCAGGGAATAAGTTTTGTAGATATTGTATGTTGTATGGTACCCAAATGTATAAAAATTCATCCCTCAAAACTGAAAAACCAATCCAACATTAAAGCATCAATTTTCGTTAAGTTATCGGATTTTCCTTGTGAAAACGCATCCTCCATTATTTTCAATGTGTTCTTAGATAGTTATTTTATTAAAATAGGTCACAAACATGGCATAATCTATATAAAAACCAAGCAAACACAAAAGTAAAAACAAAGCGAAGACGAACAGTGACCATAGAAAATAAAAGAATTACAGTGACAAACACCATAGATCATATATGGTTTATTTATAATTCTTGCTAAACAATGTCACGAACAATCATATCGCATTTTAATGGAAGATTTTTATTATAAAAATCATGAATGAAAAAATAATCCCACACCATCCATACTGAGTTACAAAATATAATTTATTTTTCTGAATCTATTTCATATATTTTCATCTGTACAATGTGAAATTACCCTATTCAAAATATACATTTTATGTATATGGAAAAAAATCTTTTTTCCCCAAAACCAAAAGAAAATTTTATTTACAACTCAAAAACATTGATATGTAAATCAAAGCATAAAATAAATTTGAAAAAGACCTGAAATTACAGTTTAACTTTCAATAAACCAGTCTCAGATCAATAACTGGTCTTATTGCAAAATATTTCCAAGTGTAATTTAAAAAAAAAATATTCTCAGGAATAGTGAAAAATTGAACTCAAAGCAATAAAATTTGTCTTTCTTTCTAAGGGCCGGTTGTTTCAACTTGGTTTATGCATAGTTTTTTTATTTTGCTTGTCAGTGTGTCGGTTTCAATACATGATTTAAATTACTTTAGAAGTAAATATCATAACACCCGATACATACTTAGATTTGTATTTAATATTTATAAGATATTCTAATTTTTTTTGCAATTTACTTAGCTAATATTTTTTCAAGAAAATAGCTTTTATAATTTATTTTAACATACTTGCATACTTTTAAATGTTTATGTCCTTTTAATACGGTTGTAAATAAAATATTTTTAACAGTGATTGAATTTTATTATTGTTTTAATGGCTTTGGCCTAAGTTCCTCGGGTAATTATCAACTATTTACAAAGGTAATATTTTACAAATAAAAACATTTTCTTAAATATATCGATGGCTCCTACGTATAATATCGTAACCCACAAATCGACGATTTTGAGTTTTTTGTGTATACACATGTGTATTTAATTATATATTTATTTCCAAGAAAGAAAAAAAAATATTTTGCAATAAATAACGTTTTTTTATTATAAATTTTTTTTCTTTCTTGGAATTAAGATATAATTAAATACCTATGAAATACACAGTGTTTAGGCGTTTATACAAGTACACACAACACATTAGACACACATTTCTTTATTGGTTTGAGATGTTCATCCTAGTAGCGATCTATGGCCCCTGGCGGCGGTGCGCAGAAACACACGGCTGTCAGTCGGCGCGGCAGATTTGCTTTTGTGAACTCGGAAGAGACGGTACTTTTTTTGGAGCTATTGTGTGATTCGGATTTATGGAAATCTAATCGGAAGTAAACAAAAAGGTGAAAAACAAGACCAGGAATACGGCGGACGAAGATTGATTACACGGAGACAGGCGGCCCACCAGTCGACTAAAGGTAAGTCGTAGATTTTCTACTTGGATCGAACTAAATTTTAAATCAATAACGAAAAGATCAAAAAACACCACATACAACAGAGCTATCGAAGACGGCGGTAACACACAGTAAACTCAAAATTGTCGATTTGTGGGTTGCGATATTATGCATAGGAGCTGTCTATATATATAAGTACTTTTTAATAAAACATTCTTCAATTGTCATAATATAAACGAAAATGTAAATATACATACATAATACAAAATTAGATGTCAAGTGTAAGTAATAAACGATAATATTGAAATCACTGTTAATATACTTTCGTTAACAATGTATTCAGTTTCATTGCAATTTTTATGAAAACTGGTTGTTTGATTGGTGAAAAATTAAAAAAATTATGCTAACGAATAATTAGTATAAACCAAGTTAAGACAACCGGCCCTTAGAAAAAAAAGCTATTCTTAATGATTCAATAAATACCTGAAATCTAATCTCCATAGAAGCTAGAACCAACGCTCCATTTTGGATCCTTTTCTTTTTGAGAATCTTAGCAAATTTATTTAGTGTCCTCAACGATTTAGCAATCGCATCATTTTGCGATTTGTCATCAATTTTCAACTGCGCTTCCTCGTAAGTCATGGCACACCTTGACTTGATAATACTTTTGTGGTATTTAGTGCCGTAAATGTTAGCAAGACCATCCATCTCCCAGATGCATGAAAATGCAAATCTTTCTTCACCGCCACGGAGAGAGCACAGGTTAGAACTGAGCAAGTCTATAAAAATTGCAGATGTTTTCATGATTAGCACAGGAATTAAAATGGGCATCCAAAATAATTAAATTATGCTATTTAATTGAAAAATAAATTAAATAAGTATGATATTAACCTACATATCAACAGTCCAGTCGATATTGACTGTCGAATCTGCAGAAATTTGATTTTCATTTTATTATGTAAAACTATCCAGTTTGCTCTTTGCTTACGGATAATGTTTAAAAAAATGTATATCTTCATTTCGAAAAAAGCAAATAAAGGATTTTTTTTCATTATATAAAAATATAGAGTAAAATGGATAGTTTAAGATTAGACAGTAATATAAGGACTGTCGACATATTGATTGGAGATTTATTTTTTAATGGATTATTCGTGAATATTGAGATAGTCTTTTTTTTCCAAATATTATGACATGAAAATTTTCCATTGTTACTGATAATAATGTTTGACTTATTACAGTAATGCAGTCATTTAAGGAAAAAATACACTTTGTAAATTGGTATAGAAATTGATCAGTATATTTTTGCAAAAATATGTTGTATTTTTGTTATTAATTATTGCAAAAATCACATGCATTTAACCAAATACATATGTTGTATTTGTGTTAATTACATATATGTAATACTCGTATATTGCTAGCACGGTCCGAAAATAGGCGAAATCACTACAGTGTAGAAATATATGTTTGTCTCACCAGTGTCAATTCGATGTCATTTGTGACAATGCATGTCCGAGAATTGAGCGTACTGATTGGCTGAGCGTGCCACGTGCGTGATATCTGTCAGTGCATGGTCAGTGTGTCACATTTATTTATTTAAATATTTTTATGTATTTGTTTATTACAAATTAACGAACTGATTTTAATTATTTTTTTTATCAAATTACTTGATTTTCTATTAAATACTTTGTTACACACAGCTTACCTTTCTATTGTCTACTTTTTCCCAGCCATTCTGGCATTCTTATTCCACAATTCATTTTTTAACTCCTTGAAACTCTAACCACCAAACATCTAATGATCAGCCATTTTTCAAAATAAATTAACCCTAAATCCTCAAAACAAAGCAAAACTATCATCTATATAAAGTGAGAGCTGTCAAAAAGCTTTGACATTTGATATCCAATCAGCACCACCACATGGGATAAATGAGAGTCACAACACTTGCGCACAACAGGTCAAGTGACAGCAATGAGATAAAAGTAGCATTTTCTGCCCCGCTTAGTCCGTGACACCTCCACTTATAGGCATTAGCAATATAATAGTATTTCATATATGTATAATACATATTACATATATCCATGCTAAATAACCATAGACGTACTATAAATATAGACTAGTCACTAAAAAACAAATCTAAGACATCTAGTTTCTGCTGTCTTCTATTACGTACTAAATGTATCAGTCAGAAAGAGATAGAAATGATTTTCATAACCATGTATAAGAAAGGACAATAAAACATAATTTTTAACAACGAATGCATATGAAGTTCTAGCGAATTGCGGTATTTATTCTATGGTATTTTCTCTTTCTTTCTTATAGCGCAGCATACGTGTAAAAGAGTTACAAATATAAACAGGGTTGTGTATTGTATTAATATTTTATATATATATCGCGCGGACATTTACACATTTTGGACACCCCTAGACCAACTCCCGCAATGTGCATCTATGTTCACAGTAATTCGTGTTGTCGTTCTGAGTAGCAGATATTTTGGTTTGTAATTAGTCTATATTTATAATATGTCCATGTAAATAACCATATATGGTTATTTAGCATGAATAGTACATACCTACTTTATCAATAATAATTTAAGATGTGTAGGTACATCAATTTTTTTTCTAAATATTTGCAAATAAATAATGAACAAAATTATTTAATAGTACTACTAATACGTATTTATAACCCACTTTTTGACGGAGTAATAAGATTTAAAAAATATGTGCATTTACTTTTAGTCAATATGTATATGTATATATTAATATTTTTACACAGTTTAACAAACCTGGAACCATATCTATCCTTTTATCTACCAGGTAGACAGTTGTTGCTCTGAGAGCTGCTTCTTTATCCAACGCGTTTCCTGGTCGGATGAAATGTGAAACATCGGCTATGTGAACACCCACTTCAAAGTTCCCATTGGGCAGTTCACGACAATGCAGAGCATCATCAATGTCAGTACATCCAGGAGGATCAACAGAGCATACATCGATGTGACGCAAATCTACTCGCTTGGAAACATCCTGGAAAAATAGTTTATCTTTATAGAAAGTGCAACACTGTAAACCAAAAATATTGTATGCGAATATGTATATAATTCTAAGTATACAACATACTTAGAGTTAACTATAGTATATTTATGAAAGAACCTTGTTAATTCAAGGGACCCAAAAAAACATTTCGAAGTATGCGTAAATTAAAAATTTAAGATACAAAAAAAATGAAATACGGTTGTGAAATTCAGCCAAAAATTCAGAAAAAAAGCCACTAATTTTGTGAAAAACATCAGTATTTTTGTCCATTTCAAGAAATCATTTCTAAAATGCAATATTTATTATGCTAATACCTAGATCAGGACATTTCTTTGCTAAAGTATCAGATATTGGCATATTTGCTCTTCTCACTTCGAAATACTTATTTCCATTTCGTCATGTTTTGATGGCCGTAAAAGGCCCCAGAAAGGAATCAAACATAAATTATCAGTAAATGAATTGACAGATTTTGCAATAATTTGAATAAACTTAAGCTTATCGTTTATTTTATAGTATCACTGAAAAAAAGACATGTCACAAGACCATACAGTCATACGAGGCCCATAAAGTGGAGCAATTTTCTTAATTTTTAAAACATTGTCGGTTTGGAAATTTATTAACAAAATGTTATTTATGTTAGTACATATACAACCACTAAAAACTTTTTACCACTTTTTATACTATATATTATATACTAAAGTAAATAACTTTTTTTTTAAATGTCTGATATTAATAATATGGAAATTTATTAATTGATTAAATAATTTAGTTTGTGTAACTTTAGGGAGGTGCCCGTATTTAAAATACACGGGACCTGATGAATAAATTTTAATTTGATACCTTTCTACACAAAAATGTGATATAAAATGCAAGAGAATCTATGAGAAAATGTGGGCATTTTGCTTACATTTTCTTTTTTGGAAAGTAAATTATATATAAATGTTCACTCCAAAATGTATCTAAATGTATTAAAATTTTATTTAATTGCAGATATTTATGGCATTCTTTGTGCCAAATTAATTTACATAAAGTAGCTTGTTATATTTTAAATTTAAAAATTATAATAAAATTTGAATTAGAATTACTGAAATGCAATGCTTATTGTTGTTGAAGGTTATCGAATTTATGTTAAAATGAAAAAGTTAAATTTTTAAATGAGAATTATTAAAAAGATAATAGAATCAATAAGGCTGGAAAATAAATGGTCTCCTCCTGGTCCGTTGCACATAAAGTTTTTGTTAGAAAATGCTCTCCCGTATAGAAATGGGGCATAAATTAAGTGGGTCTGTTATAATAAATATTTTGTAAGAAATTGAAAAGCCATAAATTCTTTTAATTGTTAATTCTCTTCTAATTTTGAATGATGACATGTTATGTCAATTTTGCTCTTTACATAAATATTGGTTAACAAATTATAGTGCAAATAATATTTAAAAAATATCTAAATCTACGCAATAATGGCAAACATATATTAATAATCATGGAAAATATTTCACGAACAAGTAACAATAAACCAATCAAGACTTTGGGTCATTATATGAACAAATACTTCAGGCGCACCAAGAAACCTGTACCTTGTTCCACTAGCATGCTTGGTGAATCATCTAATGTTACTTTAAAAATACCCTGTACTGAATCAGAAATTGGAGAAACAATGTGAGGAATTCTACATCATATTAAAAATATCATAATGTTTGTCTTGATAACTGCATACATATTTCCAAAAAATATCGTAGAGTATGTGTAGTTATTTTATAATTAAAACATACAGATTCTAAAATCAAATATAAATATGCAGGCCATCAGAAAAATAACATAAGCATTTGAACCGAGTTTTATAATCTTTACCAAGATATTGGACATGCCATTTGACAAGTAATAATCAATAATTATAACAACTTTTCAGAAATTATTATGAATTTCAGAATACTTCCTACTTCTACAGAATCAGAAACGTCTATCGTTACTGATGATATAAACATAATAACTGTTGCAAATTTAACTGTCAATTCAAATGATGAAGATGCACAAAGTATTCCGTTTCTTCCAATTCCAACAGAGAAAAGGTACATATTTCTAAAATATATACTTTAAATTAGAAATCGGAATATGTATGTAAAAATGCCTTCAATATTAGTATTAACCAATACTTTAATGTACATATTATTAATTGAATATTTTTTAAAAGTAGGCGTAATAAAATATTAATTCCAGATATATGGGACAACACTTCACAGTTGAACAGTTGCAGACATTTTTAGAAAGACTATATAATCTAATTGAAACTGTACGAGACATCCATGCTAATTCTAATTCTCTTACTGAATACCCAAGGTTTTATAAAACTTATACATTTTTGTAAATAACAAATACAGCATTCCTGTAAAGCCTGCCATTCACGGGCGTGCCATCGTTCCATATGGCACGCCATCGCTCCAAAATACGCTAACTGAACTGCATGGGTATTGACATTCACGAGTGTATTTTGGAGCAATGGCGTGCCATTTGGAACGATGGAACACACCTTTAGCAACTTTAAACATTATGCACTTATTTTAAAAAATGGATAAAAATAATTCATAGTATTTATAATTTAAAGATGTGGTAATTTATTTTACCTCTCATCCTAGTCATTCCATACGAAATCAACTAAATTTAAAATAAATGGTCGCTTGAACATTTCAGATGTTTATATATTTTTAACATAGGTAACCCCACCAGTGTGATGCTCAAATTTTTATTTTATTTTATATTCATCAGCCACCATTTTAAATCTAGGCTCAATATTCTTCACAGTGACAGACAAAAATGGGACTTTGCAGAGGTTTTGAAAAAAATATTTTTCTCCTCTTATAAAAGATTCTAGTTTTCACTGTCATAAAGAAGACACAATAGTTATAGAAAATATAAACCATGAACTTGTCTTAAAAGACCCTGAAATATGTCAAATTCGGGAGCATAATCACCGATTATATGTGCTTTTAAGGTGACTGGGTGTTGGAACAACAAGATGGAAACAGGTGTGTTATTAGTATAACTGTAGAGTTTCGAGCTATGAAGAATTATAATGTGGGTTAGGGACTCCTTCCTGTTTTTTGGCATCAAAGTTTCAAAATTTTCAATTTTAGTCGATTTTAAGGTTGAATATCTCAAATGTGAAATTTTCAATTGTAGTCGATTTTAAAGTTGAATATCTCAAATGTGAAATTTTCAATTGTAGTCGATTTTAAGGTTGAATATCTCAAATGTGGGACCAGATAAAAATTATTTTTATCTGGTCCCACATTATAAAGTTTTTGCCCAAACATAATATGTGTACTGCTACTGACTAAAACCTGTACGTTTCATTTTGTGGTTCAGAAGTTCTCACACATACGGAACTTCATACTATATACGTATATGGTTCGCACATATTATTACGGACACTAGCATCTAAAAAGTCTGGATGGGGTTATCTAAGGTAAAAAGAAAAAAATAAGTGAAATGGTCAAGCAACCTCACCTAGATGATTTCACATTGAATGACCAATTCTCAAAATAATCAGATTGTTTCATTACATCATAATCCTTTTCAAAGAACATAATATGACATTGTAAAAAAATAGTTTTCACCATGTTAATAATAGGCAACTTCAAAAAGAATTTGAGAATGAGGCAAGAGAATTAGAAATTGTATACGCGGTAATAAAACTGACCCAGAAAAGTATTGATAGAGTGAAGCACCAAAGAGACGTAATAATAAATGGAAAAGATGAGAAGGCACAGCAACTGACAGAGTTGGAAGAAGAAGGTGTGGTAAAATAATTATTATGTAGTTAGAATCTTGCAAGCTTGCAATAGATTAGCATATTCCAGGAGAATAGGATAATTATTTTTAATTACATATACACCCAACGCAACATAAAAAGTCGCAACCCCTAATTAGCTAAAAAATTCCCATTAAGCATCAATAAAACTTAAAGCAGGTAATGTGGAAAAGCAATTCTCATGTAGGAAGATCAATTCATTTATCAGGTACCTAAAGAACCCCACATTTCTTTGTTTTAGTATCTGTTTTTCCAATAAGCAGTTGTTTTATTAAGTGTGTAATTAGTTTTACCGAATCACAATACGTATGAGACTTCAACTAAAGGAACGAAAAAAATCAACGACTGTTGCGTTACTTTTTTAATGATGTTATAGCAAGGCAAATTCAGTTTAACGAGTCATTGGTAAAAAAATTTCACCAAAATTACCAAGAAATTGGGACTTTAAATCGAAAAATGGAAACTGGCCTAAAGCGTAGTACTTCTAATTGAGATGATCATATTTTGAAACGGCAATCTTTGAAAAATTGTTTGGCTTCTGCTTCAGATCTAAGAGTGAAACTCCAAGACATCACAGGTTCTAGTATTGACGTCAGAACTATTCAAACTAGGCTCTATTATATGGGTTTACGAGCAAGAAGACCCACAAAAAATCTCTATTGACCAAGGAAATTAATAAAAAAAAACTACAACGGGCCAAAGAAAAACAAAATTGGTCTATGAGTGTTTGAGGAGTTTTATGTTTTAACGAATCAAAATTTAACTTGATTGGTCCAGATGTTTTGCAGGCAGTGCGCCGGAAATCCGGAGAGAGGTGCAGCAATTAATGCACCTCACTCACAGTGAAACATTTTCTTATATCATGGTATGGGGATGCATCACATCACTTGGTATTGGCAATCTCAAAATATTAGAAGGATCAGCGAATGCCGAGGAATACAAAAATATCATTCTTGAAGGTGTTTTGTCAACAACTGAGAATTAAATTAAAAAAATTGATGATCTAGCGCATTTAAAGACGACTCTACACCTTGAAATTGTGCCCGCCCTCTGAAATATAATTTCATGAATCTTTAAAATTTATTTATTATTTTTACTTGGTGAACATTCTAAATCCTGAATTCCTTTTGACTTTTTCACGGGATTGAAACCACTTTCATGACCGTTCCGATTTAAATATTATTGAAAATCTGTGGTCCACAATGGTAAAAATATCTGCAAAAAATCGTCCAAACTATTAAAGAAAGAAAAAAACATTATAGAAAGCATATGGTATGGAGGAATTACGATTGAACGGAATCTTTATAAATTAATGTCAAGACAAATTCAGAGTGTAATCCATTCCAAAGGAGGCCAAACAAAATAATGGTTTGATGTTTAGTAATAAATTTGCTTTAAAATCCTTTTGATTTTATTGTATTTAAAATAAAAGTGTCACAATTAAATAACACATCAGTATGGAAATCATTTTGAATTAAAAATGAGTGATTTAGTTTGAAGAGATATTTATGGAAGTAATAATAAATGTTGTCTAAAATAATAAAACCCTTGATATTGTTATTGCATTATAAAACAAATGTTCATTAAAACTAAAGTATGTACGTATATATTAGGTCCTTACATATGAAATTGACGTTTAGTATGGGAGGAACATAAAGTCGATTTTTTTTTATTATAATATATTTATTTAATCAAAGTATGTACCATTGCTATCTATGCACTTTTGCCATCTCATAGGTAGTTCATCGATCCCTTTACTAAAAAAACCATTCGGAAGGGAATCAATAAAATCTTTGAAGGCGGTTTGGACTGCCCCATCGGAGTTGAATTTTTTCCTTTGCAAGAAGTTATCCAAATTTCGAAAAAAATGGTAATCTGTTGGGGCAAGGTCCGGAGAGTACGGTGGATGTCTTAGACATTCCAATTGAAGCACCTCTAATTTGGTAGCCGTCTGTTGTGCAGTGTGTGGTCTAGCGTTGTCATGAAGCAGCAGTGGCCTAGAGCGATTAACCAGCCTCGGTTGTTTAGCAGCTAGTTTTTCCATCATGGTTTGCAGTTGCTGACAATAGACATCTGCCGTAATCGTCTGGCCAGATTTAAGAATGCTGTAGTGAACGACACCAGCACTAGTCCACCAAACGCTCACAAGTAACTCGCGTTTGTTGATTTGCTTCACTCAATTCGTGAGGTACCCACCTTTCAAGCTTTTTCACCTTACCAATTTGCTTCAAGTGGATTAAAACAGTTTTATCACTAACACCGCAGCCTGTAGCTAACTCGGATGTGGTTTGCGATGGATTCCGCTTCCACAATAGCCTTCAATTCTTCATTATCAACTTTGGTCTCCGGCCGTCCATGGGGCTTGTTCTGCAGGTCGAAATTTCCAGAACGAAAACGTTGGAACCAAAAACCCACTGTGTTTTCTTTTGCGGCACCGTCGCCATACACATCATTAATCCTTCGAGCCGTTTCTGCAGCACTGGTGCCACGGTGGAACTCGTACTCGTAAATAACGCGATATTTCAAGTTTTTCATTTTGTAAACTGAGTCTCGCAAAGAAAAAAACAATTGAGGAAAAAACAAATGAATTATAATTTTCAAAACACAAATATATGAGTAAATAGCTGTAAAAATTTGGATTTGGAATTCCTAACCAAAGAGAAGATATTTGAGATCAAATTTGCCAGTACGGTAAAACGTCAATTTCATATGTAAGGACCTAATATGTTGTCTAATTTAAATAAAGTATAACCACAGTATACTCAGAACAGTAGTTTATCTCCGGCCTGTCGGCGAGTTATTAGCCTACTCTTGCGTTGATGCTAGGGTTGTCACTTTATTTTTACTCCATTTCTTTTAACTCGTAACGTCTGAGATTCTGACGCATGAGGTAGACACGAAACCCGAAAATTTCTGTAATTAGTATACCTAGTTTCTGCACTTAAATTGCAAGAACGCTGATTAACATCAACGTAGACTTTTAAAAACTCACAGTCTTTGTGATAATCAACACACCTTTTTAGTAAACACCACAAACATAAAAAAGGCATTTTTTTCAGGAAGTGCATTTTTTTTCTAAAGCGGCGGCTGCGAGCGTGAATGGCACCGAAGGCACGGCCCTTACTGCCGCTGCCTTGTGAACCTATATTCTGTCAATATGTGCGTCACAGTGCGTGCGTACACGGCGCCGAGCACGCACGCACACATTCTAATGGGTAGCGGTCAGTTTGTATGAAGACGTATTACTGTTCTTAGTATACTGTGGTATAACTGTTGGCAAATCACAGCTCATAATAACAAAACAACGAATAACTGCCAAAATATTTTTTCAATGGGTGCGGTTTTTTTTGTTGCGCGGGGTGTACATACGTATTTTCATTAAATCTATGTACATATTATAAAACTTTCATGGTATTGCAGTTCTTATCTTGGGGTTTGGGATTAAACATATTATTATATAGGTACATCTTTTTTTTAAATTTACATAATTATTTTTGAATGCAAAACTTTTTGCTTATTACGTATATTTTTGTAGTGTGATATGAAATTTAGAGAGAGAGATTGTAGATATTTGTTTTTATGATTTATATAAAATAAAACAAATGATTTTCAGAAATGAAAAGGACCGAAAAATTAATCAATAACAAAGACACATTACAATCGCTGTGGAATAAAACAAGGTACCGAAGGACAGCAGAATTTTATGATCGACTATTAAATGATATTCATGTAAGAATACTTCTAATTTGTAGAAGAACGTCAATTTCAGAAAACATCTCAATGGCAGTATTGAAGAACATTTTTTAAATATTGCACTGCAAGAGATCCACCTCTAATTAGAGTTATTGTTACATACTTAACTGGGTCAAATAAAAATACAAAGATTTAACAAACTACACAACATTCATAAATTCAAATGTCAAAAAATAATGCAAGAATAAAGAAGTTAGGAAAGAATGTAAAGCTGATCTTAGCACAGTCGATAGAATGAAAAAAGGGTCGCTCAGATAGTTTGGGCACGTTGAGTGAAGGAATGACGAAAGAATGGTAAAAAAAATATATGACGCAAGTGTTGACGGCACCAGAAAGAGAAGACGACTGCAAAAGACGTGGCATGATCAGATTAACCAGATACTGGAGGATAGTCCTGTTAGGAGCCACAACAATCGTCACACTTATATGCGAAGATGTATAAATATGGATGAGGCGAGAGTTGTGTGTCAGACAGTGTAGCGCTCTATCCTCTTTGTCTCCCCCATGAAGAAACCGTGTGATGGTAAGTAAGTATGCAAAAATAATGTACGTCCAAAATCTTAATTTAACTGGAGGTTATATGCGAAAATGTATAAATATAGATGAGGCGAGAGTTGTGTGTCCGACAATGTAGCGCTCTATCCTCTTTGTCTCCCCCGTGAAGAAACCGTGTGATGGTAAGTAAATATGTAAAAATAATGTATGTCCAAAATCTTAATTTAACTGGAGGTAAAACCCTTCAGATATCCCCCATGTTAAGTAGTGATTTAAGTAAATTGATTAAATGAAATGAAATATGAAGTGGATTTTCTTTTTACGAGGAATTATATAGTTTGTTTCAGAACAAAAGTCAAATTTGAAACCCAAATTAAGTAACAGCAGGGGCGTGCAGTGGGAACATCGCAGCATGGCTTTTACGTAACCAATTAATTTTACGTAACCAATCAATCAGAAAAAAATAGAATACAACATGTATTTCGTAATATTTCTATCACAGTAGTTATAATAGCATTCGTATTTTGATATATCATAAAAATGTGTAGCATAAATATTTAATTACTATTTTTTTTTCCAAAATATACATTTACAAAAAGTCATGCTTCAATGTTACCACTGCAAGCGCCTGAGTAACGGTGAAATAGTACTTAAATAAATGAACAGAGAAGCTTGTCAGTGATAATGATTTGTGTGCTACGATTAAATCGATTATTTATTTCTTACAGAAGAATCAGCAAGAGTTAACAAAATTGGAATTGCTAATACAAAGTAGAAAAAGGAGAATAAGTTACTTGAACCGAAGACATAAAAATGACTCCCTCAATGCTACCCAGATAGGTAAGATTTTATCATAAAAGAACCACTATTATTGCTGACAAGTAATTACTACCTGATGACTAACCCATTGGCATACCAGTCACAATCTGGTGGTTTTTGAAAAAGAAAAAAACTAACCCATAAAAACTAAGTTTTTACAATACTCCCTTTCTCATTTTCGGGTTTCGTGTCTACCAGATGCGTCGGAGTATTTTTTATTTTTTCATACAACTCAGTAAGTTGTATGAAAAAACCATTAAAAATTAGCCATCCAAAATTATACTATAATTATTTATTTTTTTTAACGAAAATTTGATAGATCTTCTTGATCGTCGCCACGAGTCTGCTTGCAAAGTTTCAGCTCAATTGGATCACGGGAAAAGGGTTAAAAATCGATCCAAAGTTTTTTTTTGTCAGACAAGCAAGCAGTCAGATGCCACGAGTTAAAAGAAAGGGAGTAATAAAATAGAAGCATTATAAGTTTTTTCATGGCGATTCGTATCCTAAAGGTGTTTAAAAAACATTTCAGATTTGCCTCCAAGTAGGATTCCTATATTGTTACCAAATACTGTTAATGCCAGTACAGAAATCGAATAAAACATCTAAAAAATTTGTAAAACAATGAATAAACTTACATCAGCTGTAATGACCCAAGGAAGTTTGGGAAGGAAACTCAACACAGCTTCGCTAAATTTGCTATGAGGTACATCATGTTCCAAAAGTAATACTTCATTTTCGGTTTCCTTGTCACCAATTTTACCTAGCGCCCGAACAAAGTGGCCCAGTGGATAGCGAGAGCTTCTGGGCCATGAATCTATGGCAACGATGATTCTCTGGGAGCTTAGGATCTCTGACTGCCGAGTTTCTATCCGAACCTTGGGGATCTTGCGCTCAGCTGGTACAAAGAGATGGCGAGTGTTACCTGAACAGAAAAGAAACCACAAACTTGAACTTATGTTTATTAAGACATGCAAAATAATTTTTTTATTTGGTTGAATTTATAAATAGTTTTAAAATTTTTTACTGCCGACTGTTCGGTAATTTGTTAGTAAAATATTTAAGTTTTATTATACATGTATTACTGAGCAGATAATCAGAATTAAATTAGATAATGATATTATCTACATAAGATGAGTTTGTTTAAAAACAGTATTTTGGAAAACACAAGTATAAACAATTCTTCACTGTAAAGAAATTATAAACAGATTTTAGTTCCTAAGTACGTATGTATTCTGTTTTACCATCATTAAAAGGCTTTTGCCGGATCGGTCCGATTGATCTTGTGTGTATTAATCTTGTGTGTGATTAATTGCTGTATTTTATTTTTATTATGTACAATTATTTCTCAACACAATTTATAATAAAAATTACATCTTTCTGAATACTGGTGTTTAAAAAAAATTTGATTTGAAATAGGAAACCGATCTTCAAAATTCATTCATGATATAATAAAATAAAAAAAATTAAAATGTATGTTATTTTTTAAATAAAAACAGACAAGTAAATCAAAAAAAATTTGAAGACATATTTTCTTTGCATACATTCTTAATCGATTTTTTAATTGAACGTTACCCATGCAGTATCCAAATATTAAATACATTGTTTATAATTTAATACAAATTTTTCTGCGGCTCTTGTTTGTTGAGTGACATGATTATTAATTTTAATCAAAATAATAACCAAGTCGTGTTAAAAATTATTTAATAATGTGCAGTAAACGTAAATGTTGAAAGTTTCAGAGGTCTATCTAGTTGGGGAGTTGGTGGAAAATCAATTACAAGATTCCACCACAATAAACAAACAGACAAAGGGCCGGTTGTTTCAAGTTGGATTAAAGTAAGCGTTCTTTTAAAGCATGGATTTTTACGTTCTCCACCAAACAGACGATCCGTTTTCGTAAAAAACTATGCTTTAATCGACCGCTTACTTTGATCGAACTTGAAACAACCGGGCCAAAGAGAGTTACATAAAAGCATGTAAAAAAAAATCAACTCTGAAAATGACAATGAGAGGCAATTCTTATTGCTTTTCATTGCCAACTATGAATGGCTCTAGATAAGTTGTTTAAATTTAATAGAGCTACAAAATATAATAGGGTGACGAGACCCAAATACTGGATGGGGCCCCAATACTTGACACTGGTGTATTTCAATAAGTCATATCAGCTATCTATTTTCAATGGAAATAAAGCATTGAAAATGGTCGCCACGTGGCTGGCGGTCACAGCCACATATGCGCGCAGTTCACTACTAAATGTCAAAGAGCGATTTGCAGTCAAATTTATATTCAACTGCAAACATAGGTTATAAAAGATGTGTGATTTTGTTAGTTTTCTGTATGTTACTGTGTATGGTTTTTCTAGGTGTTTTGAATGTTTTTTGAGTGATTCTCTGTGATAATATTTATCGTTGACCTTTGTGTCTAAAAATCAGAGTGCAACCTAATATTAGATACCAATACCGGAATAGTATGGTATATTTTTTTTACCTTTATATTTTAAGTAAATAGCACTATAGATTTCTGTACTTCATTTTTTCTGATGGAATTATTACAGAAAAATGTATTTGGTTTTTCTGCGATATCCAGTATGGTTAGTGCTTTTTTCCTTCTCAATTTCAATCATTCAGTTGTTTTTTTAATATTTCTTACTTATTATTTGAAGTCAAGATGTTCCATTTGAAGCTAGTATCACAGGACATTAACGATAAAGATTATAGGAAATTGGAAATATTTTATAATTTAAAAAAAAAGGTTTTAGTATTTGGGCCACCTCCTCTGCTGGTGGTCAACCGCTAGTAAAAATTTCTGCAACTAAAAAAAGGTTTTTTATATATAGCATGAATAATAATAAACCTTTGATGATGCTGGGCTGCAGGATACCACAATACTGTCTCCATTTTCGCCTTATGATTCCAACAATTTTGCCGGTTGGTTGCTTTTCGACAACTTTCTTTTTGCTCTTTTTCTCATCTGTCAGAACAAGCTTTTCATCCTCCAGGAGGTCTCCAGGATCCTCTTCCACATCTTCCAGGACTATCTCACTGGGACTAGTCCATTCATCCTCTGGAAGGAGCTCTAGAGCCACCACATCTCCATCAACTGCGCGGTTCAGGCCCACTCTGCCTTGTACTAGGATCTAAAAAAATTATAAAATCAGATAATAGAATTGAAATGCTTTAAACAAAGTTTATTTTATATATTTATGTACATTTTATAAATATCATTATTATATAGGTATAAGCTAATTTTCAATAACAATAAGGTGGATCTATTTGATGAGAAAGTTAAGATTTGATAATAATCCATAGAAACTTACAAATTTCTCATAACCTTCAACATTTACGGATCCTTCCAGAAAATTATCCCTTGATGCAAGAAATGCCCCTTGGAGCAGTTTACCGCTTTTTATTCCTTCATGAACCTGTGCCGCAGTCAGATGTGGAGGAAATAAAGATTCCTTGGTGCTGTCTTCCAGAACAAAGTCACGGTGAGACAGCTTGTCTTCTAACCCCACGCAGCCTACAAGGCTGGTGACGTAGCCTCTTACTAAAATATTTCATTATTGATTTAGTAAAAGCGTTCTAAATCAGAATATTACCTACAAAAAACTAAGATACCCACCTATAATGTATAATAATACCAATAATATTTTTATTATTTTTTTATTTATTTAATATATAGTACAAATACAGTTCTTATATATTTACATATTAGATTATCATTTTTTTTAAATACTTTATAGTCATGTAGGACCTCACCAGTGAAGAGAAGCCCTTGAGTCTGATGAGGGAGCCACAGTTCTTATTATAATATATAGGTAGTATATACAAGTTATTTATTAATACAGTAAAAAAGATAAGTTGATAATGAAAGTATTGGAGTTATTTTAAAAAAAGCTATAGGTTTAAATGATTTATGAATTTAAGTTTGATTTAGGAAAATTTTAATTTTTTTGATTTGCTCTGAAGGGTTAATGATGCATCGTATCTCGATAGGTAAGTTATTATAGTAATTAATGGCTTTATAAATATAGTGATGCTGCATTTGGGTTGTTTTACATTTAGGCATTATAAATTGGTTTCCATTTCTCATAAGTTTGAAATATTCTTGGTTTTCTGTAAGGTATTTTTCTTTGCATATTTTTAATATGCAAACTTGCTTGAAAATATCATCAAATTTCCATAAATCCAATATTATACAATAATCAGGTTCCGTGTCTACCAGACGGAACCTGAAATATTTTCATACAACTTAGTAAGTTGTATGAAAAACCGATTAAAAATTTAAAAAATCCAAAAATTTGTTAATTTTTTTTTAACGAAAATTTGATAGATCTTCTTGATTGTCGCCACGAGTCTGCTTGCAAAGTTTGAGCTCGATTGGATCACGGGAAAAGGGTTAAAAATCGATCCAAAGTATTTTCATCAAGCAAGCAGACGCCACGAGTTAACATAAAGGGAGTAAAAAACTAACCTATAAAAACCAAGTTTTTATTTTACTCCCTTTCTTTGTAAATTAAGTTTACCATCATGTAATTAACTAATTGATTGACTGAAAATGAAACATGTCTAGAAAAATATCTATGTCAAAAATCTCTAAAAATATCTCTTTATCTCCATTTGAATTTTCTTTTCGTTTTATTTCCTTTTACATTCTTTTTGGAGTATGATGATCTTAACAATTAAAAACGAATTAAAGCATATAAAATAACACTAAACTTACAGGAATTTAATATATTTCTAAAATGTCAAATGTTTTGAGCTTTGATAAGACACTTCATGCTTTAATGATTAAATTCTAAAAACATTTGTCAGTCAATTTAATCAAGATTATCAGCAATATCGTACCTTATGAATTTCCAGCGTAAAATGATTCAAAATAGTCAGAATCAGATTTGAGTAATGTTGAATTTTTCAAAACTAAGCAGAAATCTAAAAGAAATAATTTATTATTTGAATTCTTCCCAAAAAACCGATGTGTGCTATCATCTGTGAACTAATTGTCATAAATTTTCGAATTTCGTAGTGAAGTACCTATTATACCTACCGATGGAGTAATTCAAATTTTAAATATTCCGTGACGTTATCAGGCCGCCGTTGGTAGTAATCAAACTTTTGTAATGATTCCAATTTGAAAAAACCATTAAAAATCCAAATTTTTTTTTTTTAACGAAAATTTGAAAGATCTTCTTGATCGTCGCCACGAGTCTGCTTGCAAAGTTTCAGCTCGATTCGATCACGGGAAAAGGGTTAAAAATCGATCCAAAGTTTTTGCATCAAGCAAGCAGACGCTACGAGTTAAAAGAAAGGAAGTAAAAATATTCAAACCAGCAGTAATAACAAAAAAATTCAGAGTAAACCAATTAAATATTCTTTTCAATGTGGGTAGAAAACACTGAAAAGAAAGTAATGGAAATTATAAAATAAAACTCTTTAGTAAAATGAGTACATATTATCATTATATATTTTTTGTTCGAAGAATATTTTTTCTTTTGAAAGAAGGCTTGAACCTTATGGTGACATTATTATTAAAATAAAACACAAATCACTTAAATAAAGTGGTGAAAACAACATGATTTGTGTTTTATTTAATTTTTTCCTTCTTCTTTTTAAATATTTTAAAATTTATATCGTATTTGGAAAACTACTGTTAAACTACTACTACTTACTCAAAATATTCAAATGCTTGAAAATAAATAGTGGGGCTTATATAGTATAAGATTTATTAGCCATTAAACTAGTGTTATGAATATTACTTACATTCAACTATATTTTAAGCATCTTCAAATATAAAACATTTATACCTTTACTGACAATGATCCCCTCTTCAGTTGCTTTCCTTAGATTCTCAGCATCGTCAGTCAACAAAATAACCCGTAACTTTGAATCCTCTTTCACCTTGGAACTCAAACTCAGAGACATATGTTTGTCATACCAAGCCGTGGCCACTCTGATGGCTCTGTCATTGCGATCATTTGATGATTCCCCCGGGAGTCTCTCTACATATGTGTCTCTGTAAATATTTTAAAGTACATTAGACCAAGATGAAATTTACCTTTCTTAGATTGATATGAGGGACATAAAGGCAAAGGAGGCAATATAAAAAAAAATTTTTAAATGTTTTGAATGCAGTCACCGAGGATTACTAATTTAGAATTACTGAATTCGAGATTTTATAGGAAATATAGCTCTATTCATTCCAAAAAACTATTAAAAACAAATACAGAAATATCCTCGTAGTGTAAAAAACAAAGGCAGAAATATCCACTTCAACCAATCGACCCCCATGGATGTATCTGCGACAAAATCGTCTCTTCATACTAAAGTGAGAGTTGATGTCGATTTTAAACTGAAACATTATCGACAACAATATCCATTTATGTAAATAGCAAAAGCGGCAATGTCCACTATTTGGTAGCAAACACAGCAATATCCATATTTTATTATTTTTTTAATATTGCATAGTTTTATCACACTTCTTTTTTCTGGCCTGGTAAAACTTTAAAATACATAACTTATATCGCTGTACTCTCCAAAAAGAGACTAACTCTTGTGTATAAATATTTATTTATACACAAATATAAAGGGACAACTGAGGTGGTAATTGTTTTTAAAAACTTATTTCCAATAAGATGTAGGTTTCATAATATATTTTAGTGAAATTTCTTCAAGTAGAGCGGACTTTTTGTATTTATCTATATTTTTATATTTATCAGAAATATCTCAGTGGGATATTGCTCCCTCTGCTTTTATACCCCTCACGTCCTTTACTTAGGATTTCAATGGTTTCCCCTTTGGGAACAAATTATTATTTTTAAATAATATTATATCGGGACTTTGAAATAATATAAAGAACAAGGTGAAAATATAGATAATATTTACAGATAAACCAATGCTTTCAATGTACAAAGTTTTGATGGTTCACTTACTTATGATGTTCATTAATAAATATATAGAATTTTCTTCTTGGGTTCTGAATAATGTCCTGTAGCCTTTTATAAACAGTCATGCTGCGCCGTTTGACTTCACTCAGTACGGTGCTCAGAATAATAATGTTGGTTAGAACATCTTCCTCGAGAACATCAATCTGATTCAATATTATGTTAGTATCCAGAACTATGTAGTGAGGAAAAGGATAAATAGAACTTATGGATGTTGGAGAGCCATCCAACACCAGATCATTGTCATTATGATGGCATACAGAGCATTTGTGAGATCCACACCATAAGTCATCGCGCAAGTAATGTTCACGAACAACCTGAAAAAATTTAAAGCAATTTATTGACATAACCAAGCGTCAGGATGGTCCTACAATGTGGGTATGCAGAATAATAAGCAAATGTGATTCATTTATACAATAATAAGACTATGATAATACGAAAGGAGCATTCTCCATGATTTACGTAACATATAGATTTACAATTTTTGAAGGTATGTTTAAAAAAATTACAAATATCTAATATCGTCCCCTTAGAGGTAAAACTCACTAAGTGACATTGGAGTACTTTTGAGATAATGAGGTTTAAAAATTCGAAACGTGTTATTAAAAAAAATACAATTTGTTTTTTTTTGCAGTGTTGTAAATAATTTAAGATTTCATAACATGCAATAAAATATACAGGAAAAATTTATATTTCATATTAATAAAAAGGTTTTTTGCACTTAGTGACTTACCTGGACAGAAAAAAAAGATATCTTACTAAATAACTTTTCCTAGGGAATGATATTAAAAAAAAATATTGTTTCATATTAATAAGTTGTATTTTAATTTTAAAAACACATATTAAATGCGTTAGAGAAAACATGTTTACGGTAATTCTACTAATCTTCTTCGCTACTACTTTTTTTATCATCGGCTGGCTCTGGAGCACGTTCAATTGCCAAATCTAAGCAAAGCAAATTTCTATACCAAGAGTGTAGTTCTTATATTATTAATATTAATATTATCGGATTTCAAATTCTATAATATAGGTAATTTAAAAATACGTTTTTAAATAATGTCAACTATTATGAAAAAAAAAGTTATTTGCATTTATTTACTTATATTATTTATACACATGTAATGATTTATTACATATTCATACAATTATAAAATTAAAATTTGTTGAAACAATTGGATATTTGGAATTCCCGAAGTAAATAGAATAATGGTAATGACATACAAAAGGAATGTCAATGCACTTATTTTGTTCTAGGAAATGAAAGTCAAATGTCTAAAGTTTTTCATGAAATGCAATCTAAACAATACAATTGCTTGTATTCTAAGAATTGGGTCTTTTGACCAACTAGGCAATTAAGAATATTATTTGTGTAGTTAAATATAAATATAAATGTAAATAATACAAAATATTGAAATAACTTGATGCTGATCTTGTATTGTGAGGATTATCCAGATTATCTTATTTGCACTTGCTAAAAGGAATTTACAGTTTAGCCTTTCTTGGTTTTGATATTTGACATTACCTTTAAAAAACACATTTATTATCGAATTAGTTACATTTAATATTGAATTTTATTATCGAATCGGAATGAGATTAAAAAAATCTGGCATCGTAAGTTTTGAATATCTCGAAATATTGTGAGACACACTTGTCATTTTAAAAACCGGCAATTTCTATGGTTTAATAATGAATATATTATTCAACCATATAGTGTATGTTTTGTGTTTGAATGTAATTTTCTAGCCATTTTTACTGGTCCTCGTATTCCACATTCATCCATTACTGCCAGTAAAATCTTGTGTTCCAGTGTGTCAAATGCTTTTTTGAAATCTATAAATATTATTCCTACTTTTTTAATCGTTCAAATGACTCCCACAATATTTTGAGTATATTCAAATCTTTGTATTGAACAAATCGGTATTGTTTTATATTTGTATTTACCACAATGTGGTCTGTGCAACTCTGTACACTTTTTCCATTTATAATTTCGTACCTGGTGGTTTTCGTTTGCGTTTATTAATCTATTGTTTTTGTTAAGACGTTAAACAAAAATAAACGCTTGAATATACGTTAGTTTTAAGTTTTATTTTTTTAATTATTGTATTTTGAGTATACGGATAAGATGAAAATAAATTTAATATAGGGAAATTAGCTGTTGTTAATATTTGAGCTGGTATTGGCTGGCATGCTGATAAGCGACAAGTATTATTATCATTCTGCTATAATTAAAAAATCAATCAAGTAACTCAACCAATACTATTTTTCCCTATATGATTTTTTTTTCGTCATATCAGTATAATGTTGCGGCCCGCGTAACTTAGCAAACATGTGTATGTGGCTCGAAGAAAAAACAGGTTGAGTAATGCTGATCTAGATAAAGCTTACTTGGTTTCTGTCGTGACACAACGAAGACAAGTTTTTAATTTTCCCGCCAGGTAAAAGTAACTACCCAAAGTGATTTGATGATTTTTACTTGGACGAAATTATTGAAAATTTTCAAATGATGAGTTTTGCCACTAAATAACTTTGAATAGAGAGGGAATATTCACTTTCTGATTTTTTTCCTGAGATAGAGATGGAAAAAATATGGATGTTGGTATTCATAACTCATTTTAGCCCAAAATTGCACTTGGTGAGTTTTACCTCTAAAGGGACATGTTCTCACCGGAAAAATAATACTTAATAAAAAAAAACTATCTAAACCAACGTGTGAATGATGTTTGTATTTAATGACACTTCTTTGACAATGGGAAATACTTCTGCGTTATTTAGAATTTACAATAAACAAATAGCCTCATTTTCACATAACCTATAAACGTCAACGAGCATAGTGACAATATACTGCTTTTACCTTTAGAACATTTCCTCGCTTTGTTATTGACAAGAATGTTTTCGACGTCAACATTTTATAGAAATGCGCTTTATTTTTATAATCAAATAAATATATAAATGTTAACGCGGATTCATTTTAAACATTGGGAAAAAGAGTACACTACAAATGACTACAAACATAAACTAGCATTGACTAGCATAATGAATGATGCCATAGATAAATAACTTGTACATAGTATGAAAAATAAAGAGAAAAAAAAAAAAAATAATTCGAATTTCGCTAATATGTTTCATGTATATTTTTTCTTAAAAATAAAAAAAAACAATGTTTGTTCAATGGAATGCTGTAAGGATTTAACACACATCTTTAAAAAACTGAAACATTTTCTTCTTATTTTGCGAGTTATGGACGATTTTTATCGAATATAACCAATCAAATATGTATTTTTTATTTCTTAAGTCTTTAACAAAGCTTATTACGTACGATTAAAGCTAAGTATATTTAAAACTAATATTGAATTATTAATTATTCATTACTTGAACATATTATGAATGAATTTTCTTAAGGCTCCAGACCACTGTGCGCGCGCGGTATGAGATGTATTTTTACTCCTTTTATATTAACTTGATATACCGGAGTCGGGGGGGTAAGTCACGGGGTGATATAAAATCACGGTGTGGTAAACCGGCCGGGAGATCTCAGATCTACGTATGCCGGCGGTTACGCCCTCCCCTAGGTACAATCAAAACGTCAGGTGACTGACTAGGACATTGATATCTCGAGGCGGGTGAAGGGATATAAAAATAATAAAATCGAAACAATTTTACAAGTTTCTATATTGGGTAAAGTAGCAAATTAATTTACATGAAACATTAATCTTAACCTACATACGACGCAGCAAAGTGGTTACTAATTTAAAAATTACATGAACCCTAATTTAGAGGGAGAGGACAAAATTATAAACAAAGAAAAAAAAGACAAAACACATAAAAAATCTGATCTTACTGCTAAAATGGATGGTGACGAGATTAAATTAACACTTCGGTAGAACCAGGTGGGCGGAGAAAAAGTCTTTAGATCGGGGTAACCTGTTTCGGAGAGTTCGGCAGGTGTCTTCTTCGTGCTGCTTCGTGGTGGGCGGCGGCTTCTGGCGTCGGCGTCGTCCTCTGACTGTGCAGGCTACGTCGGCGGCTTCTGACGTCGGCGTCGTGGCGGTCGGCAGCGGGGCGTCGCTTCTTTTGTCACTGGGCGTCGCGGCGGTACACTGTGCGTCGCGGTTTCTGATACGTCGTTTCTGGCGTCGCGATGCCGATTCGGTGGTCGCTACCGTTCGGACTTACTTTCTTCGAGAGTTACCAGGGTATTCGGTCGGACCGATTTTACGGGTCAGACTAGAGTTCCTGGTTTCTCCACCTTCAGCTTCTAACTTCAACTCATAACTGGTTTCTTGGCGGCTGGCTTCGCCTTATATTCTCTCTCCGGCGACCCAGGGTGTGGTCGCGGGGGCTCGAGGGGAAGCCCCCAGTTGGTCTTTCGCCGATTGGCTCCTTTGATGTCCGCCTCCGTCGTTCATTCGTCTCTCTCGGTCCTTCCCAGGTCCCGATTGACGCTATTGGTTACTGAACCCAATGTTGCCTCCGTTCCGCCCCCTATTGTTCTCCCAGTTTGCGGCTAATCTCGATGCTTTTCTGGTATGTAGGCCTAAACACTTTGTTATTTCACGAACGCTTTGTTCACTGTTCATATCCCTATCCCGTCACCAAAAAAAACATTGCAAAATGAATTAAACTTAAGGAAAATATTACAGTACAAATTGGCAAAGGCGGAAAATTGAAAACACAAATTCGCATCAACACTTATTACCCAAAAAAACAAAACTGCTTACATATACATACTTAATTAAATCGACACGCCAGATAAACATATTTTTATCGACCAGTTATTTCTACCATTATTGACTAATTACATGGGATTGAACGTAGGGTTTCATTAGATCACAGTAAAATTCCTTAAGTATGCATTACAATATCAATCTTATTATTAAGTGTCAGTTTGATTCTTACAGTAGGCCTCCCAATATTTAACGTTATTTATACATTACATCATTACAGGTCAATCCTTATTCATTAACATTGATTTAACGTTATTTATACATTACATCATTACAGGTCAATCCTTATCATTTACATTGATTATCTTCGATACCTCCACAAAATCATTATTATTTCTTTTTTTTTTTATGATAAACCGGACGGTATTTAAAATTTACCACTCCGCATATTCTCTTCCTTTCTTTTTCTTTTTAATTTTTTTTCTTTAACAATGACAAAATGTACTTGGTACTTAGTTTTATTTTTAATTTTAGCTTAAATAAAACAAGCTATCGTACTTCTTAGTTGGACCAAACATAATTGTCAATATGTGACATAGAGATACAAAACAAAGGGCTAAAATTATACAGACATCGTGGCATTTCTTAGTGAATCAATTAACATAAAAACTTATTTACATGGGATACATGCTTCAAGCGGGTCCCCTAATGTTAATGTTCTGTATACATCTTTGTAATTTCTTTGCCACTTGCCCAAAAGGAATGCTTACATATACTAACATAATCAAATTCGATAGACATTTTTTTTTCAAGAAATTATGTTAAACCTTATTACTAGAAGAAAATTAAGAAAACTTGGCGTAAATTAATTAATGTCACATTATTTACACCTAAACAATGAAAATTCTTACTTCAATATGTAAGCTGGATTGAATGCAAAACATTTTTTTTAGGACTTTCATTATACTAATCATTATCTTATCAAATCAGCTTTCTTCCACTCCTGGTATAAGAATATAAGAAAAGAATAAAAATAGAGAACACTAAAAAAAATTATATAAGCCACATTCCACCAGGCAGACAATTGAAAATTTTCCACACAAGAATTATTTTGAAACACTACCAGTAGCGGAAGTCCCTACTACAATTAACTAACTTCAGAATTTTCGTTATGTTTTTCTTTTTTTTAAAGCGGACAAATACTAAAGTGAATGGTGTATCGTAAAGAGTGAAATTAATTACAAATAAATAATAATAAAGCTCAAAAGCTTTATTATTACTAGATTAAAACAACTATTTTAAAACAGACCGACAAATCATATTGCTTAAACGAGTAATCAAAACAATAATTGCATGTTTACAGATAGGTTATATACCTACAACCTACAAATTTGTATAAAAAAAAACACAATATTGGGAGCTTGAATAACTAATGACAAATTAACATTATTCTTAAAAATAATTAAAACTCACAAATTAACATTATTCAACTAGGTGTATGTAATATATGAAAACATAAGACATGAAAGCCTCGATCTAAAGTAATATTAATGTTTATTCCAACACGGCATTTACTTATTTGCAATTAATTAAACTATTTTGTTTCAACCCCGTGTGCTAAAATTCATTCTGCAGACAGATTTCAAAAGACTAAAAAGTCGGAATCTTATATCTCGTCAACCGTGTTACATCTTTTCACGGGATAATATTCTATTATGTTATATATTATATATTACATCAATATCAAGCATCGTCGGCAATAATACAATCAAGTTTTTTTTTTCCTTTTGTTACGATCAATACATTTTTTATTATTTGCTACAAGTTAGATTAATTCGGGATGATCTCGTTATTATTTCAAATTGCAATGTCCCGTTCATTTCGGTACTTAACAATAGAATACAGAATAAATGAGAAAACTACATATAAAACGAGTAACATCCACCTGCAGAGGTGGCCTGGGTTATCTAAACTATCATTACCTTACTTAAATTAAACATATCAGTTGCTCATTAATTAGGTACATATTACATTGATATTATGATTCACCACTTTGCCTCAATTTCTAATTCGGCCTCTACCTTCTTAATTGATTGACCCCTGTTATCTTTATTGATAATGACCGCCTGGTCGTGCGTTGCGGGATCCTCGCGCCCTTATAATAATAATATAATTTATACGATCCTACATCTCGCGGATAGTGTCGCCATGTGGTGGATCGGTATGTCAGCGCTTTCTAAAACATCTCTATTGTCTGTCGAGGACAATAGTAAGTTTACTGCGACGACTTTCGGAATTATTATCTTGTTTTTCTAAAAAAATGTCTTTCCCAAAACAATGGCGACTTCTCTAACAAACGCAGCTTTCTAAACCGTTGTCCCATGTGTTCGCATTTGGCCAAGATGTTCTTTCTATTGTTTAATCGGGGTTAGAGATATACGTCCCGCTGCAAGAAAAGGTTTACCGTTTTTACCCTTCCAAGATGTTACTTAAGAACAAAAGGTTGCGAACGTATTGTCCATCCTAACAAAAGGCCGTGCACTCTTAATGTCTTCGGCGATGCCCAACGCCCTCGGCAACCCTAACTTTCTAATTCATTGTTTCGTATGTTTTATGGCGGGCTATCCTAAGGGCGATCGTCCGTCGCAATGTTATTTTTTTGAACAATAGGTCACATATTTCGTCCTCGAACAAAAGATCGAACATGCCGGGGCTGTTCTGGCTGTGACCACATGGCGCGTGATTTTCGAAACATGGGCGCTTCGATCTCGGTATTGCCCTAGGACAAAATTAATAACCTGGTTCGCGTCATATTCCGGTACATCAACACGCACCCCCCCGAGTTGACGCGAACCGGTTATTATTAGGCCACCTGATGTGCGTTTGGTGGTCGCTAGCACTCCCTCTTCAGCATTAGCCCAGCGACCTAACCTATCGTTCCGCGCGAAGAGCCAAGGCGACAAAACAAAAAAAAATATCTCGGACTGACTCCTGACCTAGGGGTTATCAAACTATATTGGGGAACAGGGAAAACGGAAAAAAAATCTCCAGCCTTCTGGCTTCCGGTGTCACTCATCTCCCTTCCGGTTATTACTTGCGTGCGTGCGTGTGTGTATGTGTGCGTTTTCCTATGCAGCCCTCCTCGCTCTTTTTTCACTTCACTCCGGCGGGTCCATGTCGGCGCCCTGCCGACGATGGGGTCCGCGCCCGCGACCCCCCTTCGGGTCCTTCCTCGCCTAACACGCCCTTGTGCTCCGGCGGTTTCCTTCGTCGTCTCCCCCTTACGCATCCATATCGGCGCCCTGCCGATGATGGAACCGTGCTCGTGACCGCTGCCTGGGTCCTCCGTCGTCTCATGCTCGTCCCGCTTCGTCCTACTTCGTCATCCCTGCGTCCGCATTCAGCGCTCTAGCCTTGCTGGACTCTGTTCTACGCCCGCTGCATATTCCGGCGCCCACAACACATACGAGGAAACACACGCCGCACTAACGCGCCTCGCACTGAGACCGGTTTTGAACAAGGAGAATTATGAAACATTTAAAAAAAAACAAATAATGCCTACGTCGTCGCCTCGGCCACCTCGTATCCTATTTATCGCGAATTCCGAACTACGCATCGCTTGGTACTTAACCCACTTCCGGTCCGATAGTAAATCTTAAACGACGAATAAAAAAAAGACGGAAAAATAGAAAGTGGCGCCTACTCTATATTCAAGTGTACGATAACGAGAGAGAAAAAAAATACTCTGAATCTCCCTTTCTTACTACGACTACAATTATTATTCACGTACACCCAGAGCACAGTATAGTAAAGCATACAGTATTATATCTTCATACAGCCAGCCGAAACGACACCCTTCGAAATCTCGGTATACTTCGAACTGCTCAGTCGCCGCAGGGCTGCAGTAACGTACGGACGCAAGCAGTGTGAGACGCTCCCACGCATACATTTAGGTCAATTTATGGCACCCCAAACCATAAAGAGTCAGTCAATGAGCAGCCCTGGTGCGTTTTTAACCAAGTTTAAGTACCAAGCGGCCGTAGGTATTTATTTCAAGGACACTGCCAAGATAACATACTGTATGTATTTATTATACTGTGCCCAGAGGCAGTAAAACATTACCAGTTGTCCTCAATGAGTGGGCACATTAGGACCTACACTAAACTCATTATCGTCAGCGACCGTAAACTCGACCTAAATATACATTTTTGAAGTACTCGGTCGGCCCCTCCTAATTAAGTAACAATGGGGTGTTATGGGGATTATCGGCGCCTGGGGCCATTGACCCGCTATTTATTCTTCCTAGCTCGAGTGCATCATAAAACAACCTTTCCCGGCGCCCATTGTCCGGGACGAAACCAAAATGGTTTGACTGTCGGCACACCGCTGTCATTTCGATAATCTATCGGAATATATTTTATTCTTACGTGTTAACTAATTTCTAATATTTCCACTCAATTCTAACTTATATTAACGAGAAAAAATTAGAAGTGTTTCCGGGAAAAGAACTGCTGTTGTAATCGTCCGTACTTTAATTTAAATCTATTCTTACTATAATGTCTTTATTTTGGTGCCCCGATAAAATAATATTTTGGTATCCGGTTGTCTCCCCGGACATATCAAAACCGCGAAAAGATTCGCCGACTGTACAACGCTATCCGCCCTTCGTGAAATCCGCGGTTCTACTCGCGCCGCGAGCCTTATCGCGACAAAAATCGTCTGCAGGAAAATTACATAGTAACATATTCCTACTTGTGGCGGTTGGCGAAATTGTTCCCCTTCCGCGCACGATTTTATTTCTTTACGGAACCCCATGGTTAGGTGCACGATTCGTCACACACAAGTTTATCATATGGTACCGACCGGGTAAGTTATTAGGCTCGATTACTTAGGTCTGTGGGCGCCAGGTACTTTAAGGTTGAAGTACCAACCGATTAGCTCGATTCTATTACCCCTCGTTTCACTCGCTTGATATCAGTGTCTTTAATCTAAATCTCAGGGTGGCATCCGCCAGATAACCCTTTTCCGGCGTGCGTTATACGCACGAGCCCCGCGTTGGAAGCGCCACTTGATATACCGGAGTAGGGGGGGTAGGTCAGAGGGGATATTAAATCACGGTGTGGTAAACCGGCCGGGAGATCTCAGATCTACGTAAGCCGGCGGTTACGCCCTCCCCTAGGTACAATCAAAACGTCAGGTGACTGACTAGGACACTGATATCTCGAGGCGGGTGAAGGGATATAAAAATAATAAAATCGAAACAATTTCACAAGTTTCTATATTGGGTAAAGTAGCAAATTAATTTACATGAAACATTAATCTTAACCTACATACGACGCAGCAAAGTGGTTACTAATTTAAAAATTACATGAACCCTAATTTAGAGGGAGAGGACAAGATTATAAACAAAGAAAAAAAAAGACAAAACACATAAAAAATCTGATCTTACTGCTAAAATGGATGGTGACGAGATTAAATTAACACTTCGGTAGAACCAGATGGGCGGAGAAAAAGTCTTTAGATCGGGGTAACCTGTTTCGGAGAGTTCGGCAGGTGTCTTCTTCGTGCTGCTTCGTGGTGGGCGGCGGCTTCTGGCGTCGGCGTCGTCCTCTGACTGTGCAGGCTACGTCGGCGGCTTCTGACGTCGGCGTCGTTGCGGTCGTCGGCAGAGCGTCGGTCCTTTCGTC
>JADDOH010013282.1:0-97477 GCA_016648135.1 Agrypnia vestita | reverse complement strand
GGAAACTGTAACAACCCCCCCCCCCCCACTCATGGTTTGAAAATTTTTTGGAATCGATTGACGAAATCTGGCTGGCGACCTTTTTTTTTTTAGGTCGTCAAATGTTACTTTGGAGAAAATATCCTCATTTATCTGAAATATTTTCTCGTTGACCTTTTTTTTTTTTTTACTTCATTACTTCATTTCGTAGTACTATAATTACTTCATTTCAAGTAGTTTTAACTACAATTGTAGTGTACACTTTGTAGTCTTCAAACTGATAAACGTGTGTGTGTTGTAGTCTTGATTTTGAAATGTAGTTTTCCCTTCGCTAGCCAGCAGCCTCGTTCACTGCTCGCTAAGCTCGTTAGTTTAATTTTGTCTTCGATTTCAGACCAAGATTTTAATTGAAATGTAACTACAGTTTACGACTTACAGAGGGCTTGATGTATGGTGGAGGTCGCCAATATTAAGGTCATTTATGAAGGTAACGAGGTCCCGCCTCTGACATGTGGGCTCCCTTCGGTGTTTGTTGATATAATGTGTATGGTGATGTATGAATGTGTGTGTCGTGTAAAGAGGGATTGCAGTCTGATAATACGGCGAAGGAAATAATTACGTATTTGACCTGAATGTATTTGATCAATTTACCTGAAATGCTAGGTAACGTACGTGAATTGACAAAATAATGAGCAAGAAATGGAACAGCGTGTTTCGTGCCCGACCGCGTTCATATTCACACGTCGTGCTCCATCGTATCGTCGGAGGACGTCACCGTCGATTTATGCTTTTTTGTAGACAACTTTTGCAATTACGATTTTTCGTACTTTATATAAGCAATCTATATAAATGGCACCAAATAGTAATTATTGTGTATTGTGTTTGAATCTACAAGATTCCATTCTTATTTCTTTCTTCTTTTTCTCCCAATTGTATCAATTAAACCTTTCAAATAATTACAGTTAATGATTTTATTTGTATTTACAGGGAAATATTTGGTATCGATGATAGCACATCGGTGATTACGTTAATTTACGGTTAATCATGATTACTGTAGTACACTGCGGAATATTTAGTGCCAATAACTCTATTTTTAAAATGAAACTATTTCAAACTGATGCAACAAACTAGTTGAAGCTGCTTAAAAATCTTTGCCTGTAACAAATTTGATGTTCTAGAAGACGGTGCAATTTTTCGGCAAAAAAATTTGTTGGAAAAACAAACAACCAAATGAGTCAATTAAATCGAGTTTTGTGCAGAGTTTTATTCTTTAGATACATATCTAGCAAGATGAGTCAGAAAATAAAATAAAATGCGATTTTTTTTTAATTTTTTGACAAAAAACAAATGAAATTATTAATTATTTGAAAGATCTGGCAAGAAACAACGACATTTAAGTTGGTTTAACGTTAAAAAACAAAAATTAGATAAAAATAAATGCTTTAAAAGATATTTCGTAAACAAACGAAATTCCAAAATGTTGTTTTGACTCTCCTGAAAATCTGCATTTTTGACTTAAGTTGTTCCTTTCGCCCACATTATATCAAGGAAAGCGGACATTGGCGTTATTAAACCAATATTTTTTTAAAAATTACAATAAAAAAGCTAATTATTAATAATCCGATTGATGATCTTAATATATTTTTTAAATCTTTATTCGCCTTTTTAATCCTTTCAATGGAGGCCCACGTTTATTCTTACTTGATAAAATTATTTTAATTATTATATTTCCGAGATTAAAAAATAGGCAAGCATAAGTTGTGATAAATTTTATTATAATTTAATTAACTCTGAGCAGCGAAGAAATTTTAAGTATCTTGTTATATCGTGATTAGTTGACATTTTTATTGGACCATGTAGTTTTTCTACAATTTATTTTCCTCTTAAACAATTGATAATTTATTTTAATTCCTTTCAATATTAGCTTTCCACTCGCTATATTATATAATATACTCATATATTAGATGAATTATATTCTGAAAAATAGTTAAAAATTTAGAGCGGGCTAATCTCAGCATATCCGCAGAAGCCCGAAATTATCAAAGTTAGTTAAACAAATATTTTGACAAATTTTCGGTAATTAATAATAAATTCGGTTAAATAATTTGAAAGGGACTTCAAATATTTATATGTAAGGCTTTCAGGTATTTATAAGGTCTGAACCGTCATTTGATATTCTCGGTCAATTTGGTCTAAAAATAAGGCACTTTGTAACGTGTTGCTTGCGCCGCAGTTCTGGGCGCCTGTTTGAACAGGATAATAATCCTTATTTATAACACTATTAATTTTACCCTTAATTACTCGCTTCGGTCATTAGGTATTCCAATATATTCCATTAAGTAAATATGTTTAAAATATTATTATGGACCTTCCAGTATACTGATTATTGTTTACGATTCAGAATCTTTTTTCTAAACAATGCGAAGGAAAGTAACTGGTTTGTTTATCAATTTTTGGAAATTAGTTTTCCGGGACTAATCAGACTTATTTAAGTAATATTAATACCACTAATATAAAGCAATGAGCCCATCAAAGATTTCTGAATTTATAAATAAATTTGCTGACTACGCAACACGTGTAGTGGTTGTGTGGTATTAGCTCTCTAAGTAATCTGCTGAATGTGCAAAAGGTGATGTTCGAGAATAAAATAATGAGTTCTAGAGAGGGATAACAGGCAACGCCGTGGTGTGATCAATTGAGTCTCCGTCATCGGATCGACGTGCCCACGAATTTTCTCATCTCGTGTTCTTTGTGTTATATAACGTTCACTTGTTCCCGGAGCTTCTCTTCGGAGAAAAATAAATATCTGCGCGCATACTCTCTTTTATTCTACGAACTCCAAACCTTTCCTACGCTAGCATTACTTAAATTTGAATACTTAGATAAATTTATATCATATTCTCCTTTATTGAAAATTAAATTGAAAAACATTGAAAGAAAATGTTGATTACAAGAAACAAAATAGCAAAGCAATACAGTAGATCTCAATGCTCTTTCTTTGAAATTTTTTTTTGTCTTGTTGGCGTCTTGGTTTATTTTCTGACAATTAAATAGAAAGTCATATATAAAAATCAATGTTTGTTTATTCATATTTTATACACTGCCATACCGTTTGTCCGATCTGACCCAAATTTTGCATACTTATTATTTAAGGCCCTGCGGGTAACAAAGGTAGTATTTTCCTCCTACCCCCTTACCCCAGCCCTTCCCATTGTATATTTTCTATACAAAACCGACCGATCTGACTCAAATTTGGCATACTTATTCTTAAGGACCCAGTGGGTAACACTCTACCTCACCCTTGCGCTCCGATATATTTTCAACACAAATTTTGCATAATTTTTCTTAAAGACCCAATGGAATACACAGGCCACATTTTCCCCTAAATACCTCATCGATCCCGGACTAGATGAAATGAAAAAATATTTTTTTAGAGCCTTTGCAGACAATAGAACCTTTAAGAATATTCTTAGATTTTCACGGTCACTCAGAATCATAAGGTTTGTGTTTTTTGGGGTATTATGCCGTGTTATTACGACATATTAATACACATCACCCTGATGATGGACCCTTCAATGGGATCCGAAACGTCGGCCCGAAAGGTCGTAATAACACGGTATAATACCCCAGAAAGCACAAACCTGAAGAATGGAACCTTTGTTTCCCCCCCACAAACTTATTTTTTACTTAATCCTTAACCTGTATAACGCCGAGTACGAACAGCTAGTTATGAAAATATCATAACTTATATTGAAAATGATGTAGAGAACTGAAAGTAGTTTCGCCAACCTAAAAATCATACACGTAAAAGTCGCGCTGAACCCTCGTTTTTTTTTCATAGTTTTTACAATTATAATTATGATCTCACGCTTGTAGTACCTTGAACGGACTATACTACTCATCCATTGTCTCCGTTTCTTAATAAAAGCACTTCTTCGATTCTCCCTATTCACATGGCGTTCTTTCAACGTATGTTGACTCCCATCACTTTGTTTACTTCGTCCCCGAAAACCTTGGATGAAGTAAACAAAGTGGACAAAATTCTGTAGAATATCTATATAACTACTGCCTCAGATTCTACAACCAAGATTTCTTTTTAAGGGGCCTAATATCCAACAACCTTTCCTTGTATTATGAGATGCAAGATCTTATACTCCTACATGTCACACTACGTGTCCGACTTATTGGAAATTTTACGATTTTTTGTTGTTGTTTTAAATACATTTTGTTTGTTACCTATGCAAACCATAACTCCTTCCTTTACTATAATCACCCAGCTTATTTTCAGAATTATTCTACAGATCCATATTTGAAATCATTTTGTCGGGAAGTAATCATGTTATGTTATGTTAATTTATATAGCGTCGTTTTTGCATAAGAGATGCTTCTAAGGTGCTTTACAGGTGCGACATCCCGAAAAAAAAAGAGTTTTTAGGCTCTTCTTGAAGAGTTCCTGGTTCTCCATAGATCGCTGGAGGCAGCTGATTCCACATAGCTGGGCCCGTAAAGCTGAAAGCACGTTCCGCAAACTCGGTGGCTCCAGGTCTCCTTGGTAATACCAGCCTGCAGAGTGCCTCCGATTTGGCCGACCGCAGTGTGAGACATCTTCCAGTGATATTGTCTGAGATACAGAGATCGATCAAATATTGTGGTGCTTTTCTTTGAAGTTTTGCTTTGAATTCATGCTTATATTATATGAAATAATAAGGCATCTAACTATTCGCAATCTGAAGTTTATATCACAGGGGCAGAATAACTTTTTCATACGGGTAAAGGTTGCAAAAGTTCGCTCAATGCGGCATTTGCTGGCAACACAAAGATTCCACCTTTCATTAATATTGAATATTTTTCGATCTGGTAAAAGTGCTACCTTTATAGTTTAAATTGGAGTGCGTTATATATAAGTGGTAATATTTCCCAATAATTTTTTTTTTTATTACGTGTCCTGTCTACGGGACGAATGCTTAAAAAAATGGAAATTAATTAGCGATTTATTAATTAATGGTTGTAATAATTAATTCAGTAGACAACTTCACTTAAAACGAATTAAAATCAACGCTTTTCTTTAAATTACCCTATTTCCGATTATATCATTCGTAAATGACCACTTTATTATCGTTGGGTAACACGTATTTCACTACAAAATTCCATCCAATTTCGTTCGTAGTATTTCTCACATTTATTTATTTTGCAAATTTGGTACTTCGCTCGATTATTCGCTTCGATTCCCTCACGACTGGCCCCAGTGGACATCGTTTTGTGGCTCGTGCCCGACCTCGCACTGTATCGAACTAACATCGGTCAAACACGACCTGAACTGCTGAATTTATTCCCGAAAATGCTGATATTTTCGCACTTTCTAGATAACTCTACTGTTTAGGAGAAGGTCCTTGTCACTTCTCTGTTATACAAGGCGTTTATAGACGTTTCCCGAAGGTTTTAGTTCACCCTAGTAATAGACCGATCTCGATTCTTCGATAGTATTGTGACAAGTGACATATACCAGGGGTTTGGACGGTGCGTAAATTCTTTTTAGCATCTCGTTACAATATAATATTTTTAATTTTCTTGTACATTGGATCACCCATATTCAATAGACAATTCACTTAGCATGCCAAACAGAATAAATATGTCTGATACTACCGATAAATCGACATAGACTGTTGCGACATAGATGCGATGTATAATGTATAATTTTTATTTTATTTTTTATTAATTAACGCCCTATAAATAAAATACAAATACAAATATATAATGATAAATATAATATAAAGTAAAAAGCAAGAATATGAAAAGCAGAAGCATAAGAAAAACATAATATAACAGACATTTAAAAACAAAAATGTAAGAATGTAGAGTGAAAAGATATAGCACAAGCTTTGAAAGTCATATTATAATAAAAAATATACATACAAATACAAATCAATTATTTAAGTCCAATTCGACAAATACTAGTAATTTTTCAATATACCTTTTAATATATGTTTGAATAATATACAATTTTTGGCAAAGACGTCCAGTTGCTCGTATCTGTTTGCTAGTTTAGGTAGCCTTTGCAGTGGGGAATTAAAGAAATAGTTAGGAGTTTCAATGTAGTATAATGTCTGTAAAAGTGTTACAACATAAAAATCAATTTATTATATAATAACATTACGTATCTACTGTATAAATAAATATAATAAATAAATAAATATAAAAATATTTTTCACGTTTTATTTGATTCAGACGGCTTACTTACTTCGGGTTTATTTATAAAGGGATAAAAACAAGCCATCGACCGATGACACTTTTTGTTTATCCCCAAATGTTTGACAGGAAATAATTCATCATTACTAAGTTAAAGAAAGGAACTTTCAGTACTTAACGTCAGAAAAGCACTCCCAAACAATTATCTTTTATTAATACTTTTATATTGTTTCGCACTGTACCCACGCCAACTCAATTGCAAGCTTATATGAAAAGATGCTTACAGCATATGATGAATGCGGTCTTGAGGGATGTACCGAAGATTAATTAGGATTTTAGAAAAATACCTAAAAAAAATTCAGAATTGGAGCAAGTTAAATTTAGGGCAAAGCTACTCGATTTAGTGACAATTTTGTAATGAGTTATGAGTTTGCATTTATTATGCAAACTTTCCCGTTTTCTAACTAACTAACCATCACTTCGTTTCCTAGAACGCCATAGGTGACCAGATGGACCAAAACAAAAGATTCTGGCTCCAAAAATGATCCTGTCAAAGAGAACGGAGAAAATAAATTTGGAAGAAGAAGACTTAATTAGGTAAAGTATATTTGAGAAAAGGTTGACTCCACGTACATTAAATTAAAAATACAGACACAAACATATATAATAAAATCACAAATTAAGCAAAACTGGATCATAATAGCACAAAAATCATACTAAGTACGGAGCAAGATCCAGTGAACACATGTATTCACATGCATTACAGTTAAAATTAACTTAAAAGTAAAAAATGTAAAATAAGCAAACACGAATTCGCATCAGACATAATAATTTCTTTGTCTGTCCGTCTGTATCCGTAACTTCGTTAAGCGTCCATAATTTTGTTCGAATTCACGGCTAAAAAAACGAAATTTAACGGCCGGAGATGGGGCGTGAACCCCGGGCCAGCAAACCCGAAGGTGGCAACGATAGCGAGCCTGCATTACCCGTCAAAATACATACAGTGCAGTGGGACCCACCATAGACCCTGGGCCATTCTACGAGCAAAAGCTTCCGTATTGGCCCTACACTTTTGCCATCAGTTTGGCATTATTTAATGCTAAAGCAATTTCTCCGCCACGCCTCTGACGATGCAAAGCACTCGTGCGACGCGTTTTGGAACGTAACTCAACTTTTTATTTCTTGTATTTTTTAAATTGTGATATTATGGATCAGAGCTAATGGTTTCTTTGTCAGAATACAATGTAGGTATACTAGCAAATTAAAAAATCAAAAATTGATTATTTTTGATGTTTTCGAGTGGTAAAAACAAAGTAAATGTTTGCTAATTATATTAATAATGTCACCACAAAATCATTTTACTCTTTTTGAAGAAGCTATAAAATTTTGTTCATTTATAATTTGCAGAGATGATTAAACCAAGAGAAGATTAAATGCAAGAATGTAGGCAGCGTAAACGTGAGGAAAAATTAAAAATTGGAGGAGTAGAGCAAAAAAAACACTTCAATTACCCGACTAATATTTTCACGAAGTTTTCATTTGTTACTGAGAAAAGATTTGCGACTAATAAGACTCGCTCAATCTTTTACACTATGAAGTTTACTATATGGCGTCTCATCCCATAAATTCATATCCACCAATCTCGGTCACACACTTACACACAATTGTGGCGAGTCTGCGTAAACAAAACTGAGGCACAGTAGTGACATGAGCCATCGACACAGATCACTTCACCTCAGAGAGTTCTTTGTTCCCAAAACATATAAAAATAGTCGACGCACTATACGGGCATGTCAGTACCTCAACTACCCTCGGCGTAGGCCGGAGGCCTTATTCCGTCGCATCTTTATCATTGTCTTTATTATCCTGATTATGATTATTGTAATTGTTTTATCGAGTAAATAAATTAATCAAACATTTCACTACTTTGGATAATTTCCGTCACGTAACGGGTGATGACCATATAGTAACCTTCTCTTCATTCATCGATCGCCACAAATTGGTGACTATCGACGCTCACCTTTACCCCAAAATTTGTAAAATAAAATCTTTTAAATATTTGAAAAATTTAATTTAAAAAAAAAATTTGCTGTATAACTTTATCATGTATAATTTTTGAATGCTTAATGACTTCAAGACAGAGGTTGACTTCTGAAGCAGACGTTTAAAAAATACTCTTCATCAATGGTAGACGACAATGATTCATTCATTTTATATTAATTATTCATCGTAATTCATTAATATGCTGGAATGTTGATTGCAGGTTAACCACAAGAGCTACGGTATGACATGCGAGACTTTGATATTCAACATTTGACATGTGACATTCCAACACAAATGGTTCATTTGAACAATTGTAATTATTTGAATACACGTAATACAATCAAGAACACAATAGTCTTACGTCACAACGTCTCTTCAATCAATGAGATTTGGTAGTTGTTCTCAATCTTTTAAGTTATAATATTTTTTTTAAATTAGTATAAACAACACTTATATATTCCCCGATATATTTATTAAACTGTTAGAAGGTTTTCGAGATTTCTCTCATTGTCAATAACGCGTTTACAACTAAATTACAAATAATTTGAGACAGTATTTATAGGTATTGGGTGGATGTAATGGTGGTGGGGGTCGGGGGCGGGGTTAGAATGGATAGGAGTGGAGAGGTTATGGGTGGTATCTGGATGTTAATTATATTTCTATTATTTATTTTATTATTATTAATTTCTCAGATCTCCAAAACGTCTATTCTTCCTCTTTTTACAGCAAATAAGAAATTACTAGAAGGCTTTAGAAAAATCTACAAGATTTTGATATGTCGGAAATCCCGAAAATGTATATAAGTGCGACGACACCATCGGCATCGAGACGAACAGTTTATGTTTGACAGCCGCGAGAAGTCATAGATAAAGCAAAACAGACAGCGATGGGCGATTTCAGTGCGTATATTGACCAGCCATAAAGTACCTAATAACCTGTGAGAAGAGAAAAACGTGAATTAGAAGATACAAGTGGAAGATGCTCGAGCGTGCAAATTACAGAATAGGACTCCAGTTAAATTCTTTAAAGTGACTTTGATTACCCTCCCACCGTCATGATCACCTCCTGAAAATATTTTGCGACATATTTCCCAATCGATCGCGACACGCTGACGTGCCGCGGAGCACTGCTTAAGAACCACTGCTGTCAAAATATTTTTAAAAATATCCGCTTAAATGTTGGCCATTTTATGCCATTCCGCGATGAATATTTTATAAAATGGTCTCAAACCCTCGACTGGTCGGCCGCCGAAAGTGTCAACAACCCAGTTTGCTCAGGACTCCGCAGCCGATATTAAAAGGATACCTTAATAATACATTATCAACTTGTGTCCTCGTGTCGGAAAACTCGTATCGAATCGCGGTAGAAAAGTGTAAAGGAAACGTGGAGGATTTTGATACATCTTTTATGTTGAGATTATATTTTTTGGCATCGTGCCTGCGAGCTCGATTTTTCTCGGTGCATTGTCCCTCCGTAGCTTTAATATTAAATAAAATATGACTATGCCGAGGGGACCAGATGTGGATCCTTGTATCTCTTCAGTCGTAGACATCAAACTTTCCTTCAACAAATATGACCATCAAAGCCCAGATGTATATAACAATTTATTATCGTAAACTTTTGGGAAAGAAATAAAGTATGAATGAAATATGTATTTGAAAGGTTATTTTTTTAAACATGAACATTATTTTCAAATACTGTAAATCTTGTTCGATTTAACGTTTAATTAATTTAACGTTTCCTTGTGTATATATTATTTATTTACCTGAAATTATGCAGAGCATTGGTTTGTATGTTCCTGATAATTACACTAGACATCGTCAGCATAGATTGTTTCACATTCCAATATACAGGACCAACCTGCCGATGGTTATGCCTGTTGGAAGAGCCACAGCTATGCTGAACAAAATCGCTTTGGGTATTGATATATTCCATGTGTCTGAGGGGGTTTTCCGAAGCGGGATTCTCCTACACCTTTGACCAGATTTTATGTTATTTTTAATTTATTAAATATTTTCATTTTTTATATATATACTTCCTAATATATATGCCTTAAACATTTTGTTTGTCATGTACATATTATCATGAAATAAATTGAATTGAATTGAATTGAAATTGAATCTAATATCTTACATTTTTTTCTTCTTGTATTGTTTATATCTTACATACTTAATTTAATGTCTTAATTTTTATACTTAATCTAATGTTTCTTTGTCCATATCTTACTTATTTAATCTGATGTCTTACACTAACGATTAAATTAAAAATAGGTATATACATATATGACAACGCCCCCACTTTTAAACACGAGAATAAATTCTCATTTAAAAGTGGGTAAGCGTGTAATATAAATGCGTATTAATTATATTATATTGAATACATATAAGTTTGTACATTTACCAAATAAATTTAATAATAATTGTATGGAGATCTATAATAAAGAAAAAATGAAGTTCAATTATTTTCTGAAAGTGTCTCAAAAAAAAAAAATGGCATTGTTATATTGTTGTATCGTACCTGAATAAACTTGTGAACTAATTCCAATGATAACAATTCCGTTCCCTCCCATTAAGGAGAATAAAACGTCACAGAAACAAATAAAGATTAAAAAAAATATTGTCAATATTGATTTACCTAAACAAAATGCGACTTGATCATAAAATTTATTACATTTAACATTTTGACATGCCTTTCAATTCTCCATCCCAGCGAAATGTCCAAAAACTCACAGACCAAAAATAATTTGAAGCGAAAAATATGAAATTACTTTTTTAATTTGCGCGTCCTGTACCGAAAACCTAAATGAACGTAATAAATGTTCGTCCTCACCATTCTTTGTAACGCTTTCTCTTACAATACGTATAAAAAAGGACGAAAACTTTTTTAGTCATAAACGCTCCCATGTACCCAGTACCTCCGCCCTAAACGGAAAAAATGTTGGAATGAAAAAAGAGCCAAATTAGCAAAAAAAATGTGCGAAGTTTGTAACAATACAACAGCGGTATCGCAGCGTGATGTTTGTTCCCCCAGAGCGGGTGCTACTAGGGATAACAATTGTATATTGGGATCATTATCTGCATTATGATAAATGTACACAGGATCAGATGAAATGAGATAATTTTGAATTGGAATAATCTTTAAAATAATATTCGAAGATTTAAAATTGGTAGGACGAGACAATTTTAAGCTTGACACGTATAACCATAGACATTACCATCAAGGACATAACCGCTCGGGTCCTAGCCTCTTTGAGATCATTTTTTCCTGTTCGCGAATGCCATCCAACCACCACGGCATAGCTTTTCTTCCAAAAAGTTCGGCAGAGAGAAGGCATGAACAAAAGTATATTTATTCCACTTGAACCGGAGCAGTGGAAATAAATTTATCATTCAGAATATTTTTGAGTTTGTTCAAATCTTTCAGAACAGTGCTGGATTTATGTCACAGAGACATTATTAATCAATTAATGTATATTATAGATATCTCACAGAGATGAAACTGTATTTCTTATGGGAAAATAGGTATAGAAGTCATTTGGGTGTACATAGGACTTATGACCTATCTTATGGTTGGCTTAAGTGATCACTTTACACAATGTAACATTCGCCATTTCCACCCATGATAGAATATACCATGCTTATTCATTTTTTGGAAGTTGTATATATGTTCAAATTGCGTGCAAAGCTTTCACATATGAGTTGTAACCACCTTTCCATGCGGCCTGTACAAAGCCATTTTCATTCCCCTAAATCCCCACAGATGTCGCTAATGAGAAAATCTACAATTGATTTACGAAAAATTTATCAGACGGACTACATTTTTTTATTAATTTCTTGTTGCATCTAACATGGTTTTGTGTGGACTTTAGCTTTAAAACAATTCCAATATGGATGGCAAAAGAATAGAACCGTCGCATTTCACTTACCGGACGGAATTGTATTCAATGACTTTTGAGGCACAACAAACATGAAGCGAAGAGAAACAGAGACAAAATTCTGTCAAAATTCAAGCGTGGCTCGAATCATAATTATTTGCGAGGTGGATTACAAAAGCCAAACAATTTTAAAGAAGCACGATTCCTTTATCAAAGATAGTCCTGAGATTTGAGAACATACATTTCGGAGACGCTTACGAGAAGCCTGAAGAGAAAGTGCCTTTCATACGCGATAGCAGAAACCAAACCAAAGTCCCGAAACATCCATAGGTAATCAATGGAACTGCGGGACACGGTGAGACTCAGAAAGGCTGTTCAATAAAGTTTTGTGGTGCTTTTTTGTGCAAAAAAAGCAACGAATTACCAGTCAAATGCCGTAATAAGCAGAATATTAAAGAGTGGTAATGAATTTGGTTGTATGGTTGATGTCTGACAGTCTAGTGAAAATAAAGTTTATACTTAAAGAGACAATACTATTTCATTACTAACTTCTTTTAATGTATACATGTAATAATGTGTAATATATATTTTTTTATACACGTAACTGCCCTGTATTTTATATTTTTAATGTATTTTATATTTTAAATTTATATTTTTATTTTTTATAATCATATTTTAATGCTTATACCTGATACTTTCACTGCTTATACCTTTTATTGCTTTACCTACTTTATATTCATATATTTTATATTTTACTGCTTACTTCTGATATTGTTTAATGTATATTCTTTTTGAATTTCATGTAACATTTTTTATGTAAAAGCCTGTATTGGGCGTGTATAAGTAAATAAATAAATAAATAAACGTAAAATAGGTTCCTTCTCTTCCTTAATAAAATTATTCTGGAATAAAATTTCTTGGATTTAATTTAGCTACTAATAACATATCAGAGGGGGAGTGAAAATAGAATAACAATTTGGTTTATATTGCATACGAATGTATTTAAGTTTACAGCAACCCTGAAAATTTTATTCCCTTGAATGTGGTATTTTTGAAACCCTAGACCTCGGATTATTTCCTCCCTTTTTGTGCACTCGACGTGTGTATAACCTTAGGCGTACCGCAGGAATCCCTAACTGGGCCCCGACCAAAAGGGTAGATAAAATGTTGTAATTTAAAGCGACAGTGTTTTTCTGTGTTTAGCAGTCTTGCCGTAAGCAATGCTGAGGATAAAAATTAAATTTTATATAATGAACAAAATATAAAATTTTGGTACTCCAGTGCCTTTATGTTTCTTTTTGTTCTTGATTTTCTTAAATCAATTTAGTGTAAAATTACGTAACACATAATATACAAACACTCTTTAGTTTAAAGAATTACATTAATAGGCATTTCACTCCAACAAAGTATTAAAAAAACATATTATAATATTTTTTTTTAAATATAATGATTTAAATACTTTCAAAGTATTTTTTGAATTAACCGACCAGAAGAATATTGTTGGGTTTATCTTATTTCATTCATTATTCTCGTTTCCAAAGGTAATTGAAATTCTCAGCATAGATATGTACACCATGTTCCATTTAGTTTAACAAGTAAGTATTACGTCCGCTGTAAGAAATTGGAAGCACGTATTCTTAACTTTTTCTTAGATGAAAATAAAAAATACAGTAAGGTTTATACATTTCTCCTAGAATATAATTAATTTTCCTAGGGTTTAAGATAACCAGGGTAAAGGAAAACGTGTTACCATTTCCCGCCTCGTTCGTGTTACGTGTTCTAGATTTATAATTGAAACGACTTTAAGGTAGTTGTAAACAGTAAATAGCAACTGTATATCACCGAGACGGCGCCGTATAATTAACTACAAGCAGGTAAATCCGCGGAGGCGACAAAACAGCGCCTAAATCAACTGCTGATGTTGTCTCAACTACTTAACCAAGACGCACGTTTGTCTCAAGACTAATATTATGTTCAACGGTTAGTAAACAGACATGCTCTTAAAAAATATCAGTAGTTCTTGCAAAGACGTTCAGCAATTGGCATACGGTATCAAGACGATAGCTTAACGTATATCGTGAGAAGATAAGATGTGGGAAAAGGGACATCTTGTCATCAATCTGTATTTCACCACTACTACAAACAGGACTCTCCAACGGACATCAATTCTCTTGGACTTCAACTTTATTGGTCCATCTGTTGCCTGCCACTCTTCTGATGTCATAAATCGAGCTTGGGAATTGTAATTACAATTATAAGGCCTCCACTTGTTTCTACAGGTAATTATTTATTCTACGCAAACGGTGTGTACATCGCAATGCCCCGCAAATGAGTCAAATCCAATACCTCAGATCTCTGACGAATTTGCACGTTAGATACTCGGAAATATTGCCCGCTGAGAAGATGATCACCTGAAGATACTGGTGGGTATAAAAGGGCATGTCGATCTTTGACTCAACATGATGACCAGATCAAAAATACTACTGGCTTTTTTATACGATTGTCATCCAAGGTAAGACTATCCAACAGTCATCCAGACTACGTGCCATAGAAAACGGTGGAGTATAATTGTGAAAAACATTAGCTGACCACATCCCGGGGTCCCTATCCTTATCAATTAAGAAACCTACTTGATAAGAAAAACTGGAATTCTTAATTTTATTCCAATCCTATCCTTTTCCTTGCTCTTTGAGGATATATCACGCCTTTGTTTATAAGTACTAGGAGTACACATTGCTGTAGGCTTTGGTTTTAACGAATTGTTTTGGGAGGCTCTAATTTTCCAGATAGAATAAAATTGAAAAATCTGACCACAAATACCTTAACTTTATGTTATGATAATAATAAATACGAGTATATGAGTACACAGACAAACCAGCAATATCCAAAAAATAAATGTTTTGAATGCAATCATCGAGAATAACTAATTATTTAGAATGGTACTGAATACGAGATTTTATAGGAAATATAGTATTACCCTTAAACCATGTTTCCAAATAACTATTAACCAATCAACCCCTAAGGATACGTCTCGTGAGAAAATGGCCGCTCCATGCTAAAGTGAGAATTGATGTCAATTTTAGGCTGCAACATCATAGCAAAAACAGCAATCTTTAAATGTTCAAGTTTTTTGTTTGTTCCATTGTGGAAATTCATTTTTAATATTTAAAAAAATGAGGGTAAACAACACTGTTTTATTCCACTATATTTATTTTGAATTGTCATTTCTGAATTTAAACTAAAGTTTTTTTCGGCTCTTTTATGCTCTTCAAGTCTTTCCTTTATTTTTCTCCCACATTGTCCGATGGCAGAGAATGCCAGAATGGAAGGACATAAGTTTGATTCGAAATTATTATATGGGTGCAATAAAGGAAGAAAGATGGACATCTTAGAGATTTTAGAAATAAATAATAATAAAATAAATAATAAAAATATAATTAACATCCAGATACCGCCCATAACCTCCCCACTCCTATCCATTCTAACCCCGCCCCCAACCTCCACCACCATTACACCCACCCAATCCCTATTAATTCTGTCTCGAATTATTTTTAATTTAGTTGTAAACGTGTTGTTATTGACAATGGGAGAAATCCCGAAAACGTTCTAACAATTCAAAATAAATATAGTGGAATAAAACAGTGTTGTTTACCCTCATTTTTCTAAATATTAGCATTATTTAATTATGTGAATAGCAAAAGCAGCAATATTCAAATATGTAAATAGAAAAAGCAGCAATATCTACTATTTGGCAGCAAATATGGTAATATCTATATTGAAATTATGGATATTTATTTATACGCGTACATACATACATAAAAGGAAAACTGAGATAAAAATTATTTAAAAAAAAGAATAAAAAAAAAGATAGTTTCATAGATTCCAGAGAAATTTCCTTGAGCAGTGACAGGTTTTTATTATTTATCTCAGAAAATCTTCAGTGAAATATTTTTACCTTTGCTTTTATAACCCACGTACCTAACGATCTTTAGCTCAACCAGGTATAGCGGAAATACGGTAGGCTTTGTTGGCTTATTTCGTATTGGACTTTACTGGCACCAAAAAAGTGCTACCCTTCTCAGCTGCCTTCATAAAAACATCTCGAGTTCTATTGATCAGATTTGTAATTCTTGTTTATATGGAAACTACTTACAAATAGTTTCAGTCTTGTCCTAAGGAACCGTTAAATAAAAGCTAATACAGAGGTTCCCAATAAACACATGCTAATATTATTTCGTTAAGCTGATTGTATTGGATATTTTCTGCCATTTCTGCTGAAATGTGCCATAGCCGAGACGCGCACCAAAAGCGAGAATCACATACGGATCTGTCGGCAACATTTAAGCTTTAAAATTTTTACATTTTAGCTATAAGATCCCACAAATAAATAATCTAGAAATACTTTAAATTAGGAAAAATGTTAACATTAGTTCAAATTTAATAAATACAGAGACAAAAATTTTTCCTAACCCAATATTGAATATTTTTCCACTTAACATTCCATCCTCTCCAGATGACCCATAATAATTAACACCTCTGACCCCCTCACCCATCCCTTCACCGTTACACATTTGCATGGATTACTTTTTCAATTTTTAGTACACCAATAATCCTGAAGCAGAGAACATTGTTCTCGAAACATGTAGATTCTTTAATCTAATAAAGTGGTGAAAACAAAGTGATTTGTGTTTTATTTTAATATTTTATCCTTTGTAATCTATCTTCAAATAATTTAAATAAAAAAAAATCACGTAAAGTAACAACGCGTTTCCATTCAAATAACCTTTTCTATATTTAGTAAACGTGATGTAGAATGTTAAACTGATTTGAATTACTATCTCGTATTTCTGATATCAACCTTTGATACGTCACGAACATTACATGTATAACAGCAAGAATTTTCAAAGGGTGAATTAATGCTCGTTAAATAAGTTAGAGATTAAAATTTCAAATTATAAACAGTATTATTATTCAGTTTCATGAATAAAAACCATTTTTAAGTTGTGCGTATGTCAGAAATCACAAATCGGCACGAAAACTTCCTTCAGTGTCTTGTCTTGTCACCATTTCTATCAGAATACGTAAAATACATTATATATTTATAAAGAGAGTAAGCACGTCCGTGGAATATAGAGACGTCCCCCTCCTCGCGGTACATGAGACAGAGTAAGGCTCACAAGTGCGGACACGTGGATTTATTGAACTGTTTTTGTGTTCGCATAATATATATTAAGGGCGTCACGTGTAGGCTTCGTGGGGTCCCCCCCCGCACTCCGCCCCGCTGCCCGAGACCGGGCGACGTGGTACGAAAAATTTCCTTTTTTCGGTTCAGATATTACTGTTTCTGAAAGCATTATTTCATCAAAGTATCTGAGTTGTACCGGGTTATACAACTTTTTTGAAAGGTTCGTGTATATTTGTATGTTGACTAGCGGACGCGGTTATAAAATAAACTAATAAATATGTAAAAAAAATCTTTCATTTCTGAGAAGTTACAAAAAGGTTCTCTACGTATTGTTACGGAAGGTGGCTTTTGGAGACAAATAAAAACACTGGAAATTAATTTAGTTTAATTTAGTACTAAAGAAAGTCACTGGACTTGAGTTAATTGTCAAACGAGTATTTCACACACTTATTATTGAATTGTTCCTTGATTGACACTGGTTGACGCTATTTCTATCGCTTAGATCACTTTTGGTAAATTCCGTTCAATGCTCGCTTATAGTAACTACTCGCCCCGGTATCCCATTATTCCACTTTAACTGATACGCTTTATTTAGCATGTTGTAAAATCACCGTCATGAATCACTGGTCGTACTAGTTTTATCGCGGAGATGTCGACTTGCTATCGTCACAAACTGAATTTACTGACCCCGCGTTGTGTGATACCTTTTATAGATAAAATTTTTTAGTCAGATTTGTTCTAGAGATTGCGAGAGTCCTGTGGAACGTTCTAGCCTTTTTAAAAGTAATGTTTTAGTACGTCATGGAATTTTATCGACTCTTCGAAAGAGAGAATGCAGACTGACTGCGTTGCGTGCGTAATATTCGAGAATTCGTGGTTACTGACTGAACCTACTTTGCTTGACGTTGTTGTATTTTTATCTGCATTCAGTAGGTTCACCGCCTCGCTACAAAAACACGGTAATACAGTTATTATACAAAAAAATTCATGCAAGTTTACTTGAAGGGGCTGTTAAGGAGTGATAGTTTTTTTATTGTTGATAGATTTTGTTTTACGACCACTGTGAACAAAACTGTGAAACTTGACATAAATTTCAAAAGATTATTTTGCATTTAATACATGTCATCATTATTATCGGTCAAATTAACAAGCACCGAAGCCATTATCATTCAGCGATAATTTCAATGGGTCAACCACGTAGTTTGAATGCCTCGAACAAGAATACCAAATGCGATAATGGACTCTCAGCTAATCCAGGGTAGGAATAGCTTAGAGTACGTTATCGCCATATGGGGAATTAAAAATATACATTTTCGAACCTTAAAAAAGACAAAGTGTAGTTTGGGAACAAACTGTAAAATGACTTATTAGAAGACAACACCAAACACTTCGAAGCTGAATGCTAGCAGAAAGCTAGAGGAAGCAAATAGGAGGACAAGATACAAACAGACTGAAATTCAGCCTACGGGGGATGTTTTCCCGTCCCCAAGAAGCCCCTGTGCTTCCGGATCCAGGCTGAGACTTATATTATTTCTCGGGATTTTTATAAGTAAGACGTATCTTTCTTATATACAAATATTCCTCTTTATATCTTAATGATCATCAAAAGTTAAATTTCAGTCAAATCATGCCAAGATTATAGACTCTTACGTGGTACTACCTAGCCCGTCCAAATACCATGACAGGTAGCACAAAAATGGATCTTCAAATTTTTATAACACCTTAACTTATATCACATATAAATATAACTGTTGAAGGCTACTTAGAGCTTTAAAAAAACATTTTTAGATGTTTTTGAATATATATTTGTTCAGACGTCACCGCTTTGCCTGGATATTAGACAGATGTGGTTCGAAACCTTTTTCAAAAAATACTCTATTTATCGATGCTTTTGGATTTTGCAACTTGAAAATGCGTAGTTTTATTAAAATCCAACTCTTGTACATTAATGCATAAGATATATTTGTTCAGACGTTACCGCTTTGCCTGGATATTAGACAGATGTGGTTCGAAACCTTTTTCAAAAAATACTCTATTTATCGATGCTTTTGGATTTTGCAACTTGAAAATGCGTAGTTTTATTAAAATCCAACTCTTGTACATTAATGCATGAGCGTTTGCCCTGAGAAAATAAGAGACACCCGAGTGTACCCAATTACCAAACAAAAACATGTGTTAGACAGTTGGTCCATTACGGAGTAAATTTATGTTGTTTTTTGCTTTTACAATTCATGTTACTTCTAGTGTAACAGTACAAATTAAATTAGACTATTGAGTTAAGCGTGTATTGTATCGCTTTTTTACAAACCCCGAGTTCAAAGCCCGAGGCGCTCAGATTCGACCGAGCAAAGAGGAGTGCCCCACTTCTTGCTGATGTTTGTCCTCCCTTCTGGAGGGGAAGTTTGAAACTATCGCGAGGGCAATTAGCACCCAGATTCGTGTAGCAACAAGGGTGGTTCACACCTACAACCTTCCACTATCACCCTTCCGCTGTACAACCTCACCCCCAATCCAGGGAGCCGTACAAACTTTATTACAAGGCTAATATGAAATGATTCTTCAGTATACAACTCCGATAGCAGTACAATTCACATATGTTTTGAGAACTAATTGATCTATTAAGGAAACGTGATATTAATATTGGTGGCAAAGAAATTGTTATATAATTTCTCGTGAAGCGAAATAAAATAAAACGATAAAAATGTTGTCAGGTTTTTATGACCGTTCAAAATCTTCTGTTTAGAGTAAGCTATACTATTGATAGAAACAAACCAGAAGACGTGGTGGTTTTGGACTTTTCGTTGATCGTATAAAAGTTATAGTCATCATACGCTTCTTGACAAGCAAGCACTCTAAATCTATAAAACCGGGTATGGTTCAACATTAGTAGGGTTAATGGTCAGAAAAGAAATAACATGTATATTGCGCTTCAATATTAATAGATATGCACATTACATAATACAATTCATGACATTACTTGTCAATACCTGATATTGCCATGATATATGTACAGGCGTATTCTTCTTTTAACACGGTATTGCAAGTCACAACACTAACAACGAAAAACCTGGCTTTTGATACGGTATTACAAGCCGATACTACAACATCAACACACGTCACATCAGCGACATTGATCCTGATGATGAACCCTGCAAATGGACCCGATAAGTCGGCCAGAGAAGTCGCATACAGACTTTAGAATAATCCAGAAAATAAATGCATTACTAAAAAATTTCAGACTATATGTTATTAATGGACATATGAGTAATAAAATTAAGACATTACCACAAGTATACAAAGAGATTTTTAATTGATGATTACATATGAAATCCAAAAATACTGTGGAGTTTTTTTTTTTTTTGTTTTTTTTTTTAAATAGAGATGCGAACACGGAATACGTGTCACATCAATATTCTTACTATTTTCAAACTAAGCTAAACGCTTGTGCTATGAAAATAGGACTAACTTGCTAGTCTGGGCTGAGATTCGAACCCGCGACCTTTGGATCACGAGGCGAGTGTCCTAACCAACAAGCTACTCTAGCTAGTTTATTTGTGTTTATGCTTTGCTTTTGACTACGGAGTCGAAGTAGTCATAGTCATAAGTATAGTGCACATACGAGTATAATGATAAATAAGATATAAATATACCTAAATGTACTGCCCATACGAGTATAATGATAAATAAGATATAAATATACCTAAATGTACTGCCCAATAAATATTTAATATCGATTTTTTCCAAATATATGTTTAAGTAAAGGTCACGCTTGTTCCAAAGTGACATTAAAGAGATTGGAACAGGGTGCTATTCAATCCGGATTCAAACAGTACGTAAAATACTCATAAATAAAAAACTGTGCATAAGTTAATGTACTTGAAATACGATTATTTGAAGCAGATTTGTAAACATTTGCTTTTAGAAATTTCAGAATTATATAAACGGTAGCACAAGTTGCAAACACTAAGCCAGTTTTGAATAATTATGCAGCTGAAATTAACCTAACAAGAAAATACATAGAAACTAAACGTAAACTATAATAAATAAATTACACATATTATAAATGCTTGCTATTATTTATGCTTTTTGTGTTATTTATGGTCTAGACAATCATCAGACATATTAAGGAATATTAAGTTTTGCTCCGATATTAGACATTAAAGGCTCGAGGGTTACTAAAACACTACGAAAAGTGTCACGCGATAGACAAAGGGCAAAACCTTTTAACCCAAACCTGAACCTTGAACCATACCACATACACGGCATCTCCATTAGGGAACACCCAAAAAGCCGACGTAAGAAGCCCGCCAGACACACTAATACATAAAACGCGGTTGGAAATGCATTGACAGTTTTTACCATCCGTATTTTGATGAAACCTGCAATACGTGTGTACTAAATTATCTGTCATGTGATAAGTTTTTAAATTGATAGGTGAGCAATAGTTTTTTTTTCGGTATACTCATATGGTCGTTAATGTCTTAAGAAAGCCTGCTGCAAGACACCCACATAAGGCGTTGCATTAATAACCCCAAGAGATGTAACCATGGGCGACAATATTGGTCATTCATGACTAAACACGGCTGATAAGATAGCAGTGGCAATATATAAGAGAAAGGAATGAAAAAATCCTCAACAGATCATAGTCACATAAAGAACTCCTGAGTTAATTAGTTCTTAGGTGCAAAACTAAGTCAACAAAACTATAACAACTATCAAATGAAGGAAAATTAAACTACTCACTTTGAAAAATAAAAATAAAGGTAGAAAAAAGTTATCACAAATGTTCGCACAATGTCCGAAATGCCGTTGATTTAACATTATATCTTGATAGAAAATGGTACGTAAAGAAGAACATAATTTACTACAATTATTACATTATTACACGAAGAAAAGTTATTATTAAGAAGATTAGATCATTTAATCAATTATACAATAGTTCGAGAGATGTAATAATAGATTAATCATTGAACTGGTTACCTCCTTACATATCTGACAGAATCAAAGGAGTAGGGATAGACGTAAATCAATCAAGTTGACCTTTTCCTATAAATGTTGGTGTACCTCAGGGAAGTCTAACGTGCCTCCTGTTGTTTGTAATCTCAATAAATTAAATTTGTAGAATCTCTACCGTTCGTAAAATAATTACTTATGCCAATCAAAGAGTAAAGAGTAAATAATAATGGAAGGCTTTCTAAAGGTCAAATATTCTATATACCTTCTGTATAATTATCATTTGAAATCTATTTTTTAGTATAGGATAGGAATCATGCGTGGCGTTTAATATGTCAACATCTCTTGTGATTAATTGTAGCAATGGGAGAGGCGTATTTTTTCAGCAGTACAAGCATTAAATAACATTCAAAATTAATAAAAATATATTCTTGATATAAAATGTATGATCAACGTCCGCATTTGGTTAATCACATTGTAATTTTGGCCTATTGAGGGCCTACTGCGACGAGGTTTACTGTCCACTAATGTGCGGGCATCTTTGGAATGGTTACGTGAGATGCTCATAGCGTCATCCCCAAAAGTCCGTTGGATCTTGCAAATGGTTTCTAATTAGGTATAGTAAGGCTTTGGCAAAATTTAATGTAATGTGATTGCTCAAGTCTTTCCGTCATTTTAATTAAAACAATACTAACACTACACTTGTTCATTCATAAGCCGACAGTGTATGACTGATGTTTTCGGCGAGTGAAATAAAATTAAGGCATGTGCACGAATATCCCCTAAACATCTCCAACAAAGTATACATCCCATACTTAATTTGTTTAGGCTGAAAAAAATAAGGGTTCGATATTATTTAAACACAGTACGTATAATCAATTATATTTTGGGACCACAGGCCACAAAAATATAAAGACATAAAATATAACGTAATTTTCGTGGAACACAGTTGGTTTACACGGCTGGTTCCAGTACGTTTGACTTGTTTAAAATAAATACTACGGCCTTGACAAAATTGAAACAATTATAAAAAGGTAAAAATAAATATCTTTAAAAGTATATGGTCTCAGTAAATAAATCGGTAAAGTATTTTAACGTCAAGTGGGGCAATTCCGGTTAGTATTTCGGTGATTACCAATTGATTTTTTGATACATTTTTCATAATAATTCTTCTAATTCATTTTTATCAAATTGCTAATAAATAATATATTTGAAGAACTATTACTTTTCAGAAAGTACAATAACTAAGTACAGAATGTACGATATAGTATGTTTGCTCTCAGTCAACGTACAAAGAATAAATTTGTGCACAAAAATGTATCCTTTGTGCGGCATAAATATTTAAATATTACAAATATGTGATTCTAGAAACCGCATTGTTCGGATTCCCAGCAGCTCGAGAATGTCCCTGAGCATTTTGAAAAGCTTAATCAGATTCTGCACAGAGTCGGGGGCATTATTTTTTGCACCACAAAACATGCATTTCCTGAGAAAAGTTTTTACCCAGGGAAATGTACTTTTTCCTGAAAACCACAGCCATAAAGTATGCCCGTTATCATGCCGCGCGTGCCGGTTGTTCAGACTAAATCTGTCGTAACTTACAGAAGATTACTTCAAGATGAATTTAACCCCAAGGTTACAATTTATACGAAACTAGCTGTGCCTGCGCGGCTTCGCACGCGTACATTTTTAGTATACTATTTGGATCGTCATAGAACTTTCGCGAACCTTCTAGAATATTCTCTTTCCAGAACTTTCAAGAAATTTAGAAACTTTCAATTGAGCTTTGACAAGACACTTCATGCTTTGAAGATTAAATTCTAAAAACATTTGTCAGTCAATTAAATCAAGATTTTGATAGATTAAATTATCAGCAATATCGTACCTTATGAATTTCCAACGTCAAATGATTTAAAATAGTCTGAATCAGATTTGATTGATGTAGAATTCTTCAAAACTAAGCAGAAATCTAAAATAATTAAATTATTATTTGATTTCTTCCTAAAAAAAAAAATTTTTTTGTCATCTGTGAATCAATTGTCATAAATTTTCGAAATTCATAGTGATATACCTATTATACCGACGGAGTAATTGAATTTTTGAATATTCCGTGACGTTGTCAGGCTGTTGTTGGTAGTAATCAAACATTTGTGTGGTTTCCAATTATAAAAAACCATTAAAATTTCTGAAAATCCAAAATTATACCATAATTATTATTTTTTTAACGAAAATTTGATAGATCTTTTTGATCGTCGCCACGAGTCTACTTGCAAAGTTTCAGCTCGATTAGATCACGGGAAAAGGGTTAAAAATCGAAACAAAGTTTTTCGTCAGACAAGCAGTCAAGCAGACGCCACGAGTTAAAAGAAAGGAAGTAATAAGTCAAACTTTAGATGTTAAGCAGAGGTTAGTGCAAACGTGCCAACTAAAGAAACATGAAATTCAAATTATTCGAATATTCTTAAGTTGTGCGAAACATTATTGATTTAAAACAGAACAGAATTTATCGAGTTTGGAAATAAGAGAATAAGTATTGAGGTGACCATCGCCGAGCCAAGATGCAGACGTGGACAACCAACTTTATCTAGCGCCCACAAAATATTCTCAACTAATTTATTTTGTAAATTTTTGCTCAAACATAACTTTTTTCGATCATGACATATCAATGTGAAACCAATAATAGATCCAATTGTGAGGATGTCCTAGGACACTAGAATAATAATTATTTTTTATCAATAATCCCTTTTATTTTTCGCTTTTCGAATCCAGCTGCATTTGTATCATCGATCGCTCCGGCTAAGAGGCGACTGATTGCAAATCATCTTTGTTACTAAAACTATCACAGTAATATCTTATTCTATTCCATTAACAGTCTAATAAAAACTGATTTGACTTTCTAATTTCAAAATTTTATTTCTTCTGATTTTTATACAATAACCGCCATGAAAGCGCTAGATTTTGTATATAACATAAAAATAAATAATATATTTACCTAAAATCGTCTTTTGTAGATTTCCTGAATCACTTATTGGATATTTAATGTAATTGGAGGTGTTTCTATTTGAACACTAGATCATAGGTAGATTCGATAATTTATATAACATTTTGCATTAGCAAACTCTTTAATTCCCAGATTACACTCATTAGGGAATGAACATGCAGAGGCGGCTGACATTTTTGCTGATAGTATAACTGTTTATAGGACAAAGCTGATACAATTGTTTACATCCCAACGAAATAGAAATGGACAATAAATCTTTCTATTTTACCTTTAATTATTATTATTTGTACCTTTAACTTTATTATTATTTTATCTTATGTTTTTATGTTTTTCTTATGTTTTTCTATATTATTATTATTATTATTATTCCTTTTAACTATTATTATTGTAACTTTTAACTGTATTGTTATTTTAACTGTCTTATGTTATTTTTTAAAAAAATTATTCTGTATGTTGTAAAAGCCCATAAGGGCGTTAAATAAATAAATAATTAAATTTTGAGCTATTACAATTATTTCTAATCTTTATGAAAATGGCGCCGGCCCCGATTGGTGCAGTAACACCATTAATAAGTTACAAAAATTGTATAATTTTAAGAGCGTCTGCTGTTACTCCCGCTCCATGGAATTAGCATGAAAGTAAACAGAGAGGGGTATATTTACCGAGATCACGTCTCTGGCAGGCGAGGGTTCCTGGGCAGGGCCGGCGAATGTGTATCGATGAACTCGGCGGGCGCCTAGGGTACAATTTCAGAGACCAAATATGGTGTGAATCTCCCACGTATTACAAAAACTAACAAACTAAAAGGGTACGCAAGGATTATGGAGCTGTCTGATCTTCTGTTCTGCTATATAACTCATCCATATACATCACGACCAACTTCCAGTATCTAGGTTAGCTGGCCAAACCTTGTGCGGCCATCTTCTATTTATGATCCCTTATGATATCTTGTCCTTGTGATATGATAAATTGTGATATCTTGTCATTCTTTATTAATCCGTTCACCCTGTAACGGCTTGATTTGCGCATACGCAAGCAAGACTGATCTCGGCTTATCTTTCCAGACTGTAACTTGATGACAAATTGTCTCCACATTTGGTTACACGATGCGCTGCCTTCCGTTATTATTATTATTATTATTTATTATTATTAGGAATTACTCTTGGGATCGATAATTCGAGCTCCCCATGCAGTCGTTTGCATGTATTGTCTATCGACCCAGTCAATAAAGAGTATGCTGATAGGCAAAAATGGTGAGGATCGCACCAACCTGCTCCATGTCCTCGCTATGCTCCCATCTCGAACGGACCTCAGCTGCTTGCCCACAGACTTTCTTTGTTCCTTGTGTTATATTTTAACTTGCTTTCAAAGCCATCCATTGGTGAGAAAGAAAATATCTACACGAAAGTAAACACTCTTTCATTCAACGAACGTACAACACCACCCTTAAAACTGAAGTGTCCCTTTTATTCCTTTGTATTTATTAGGCTAAGATCAGCATTATATTCTTTTGACTTATCATAAATGTATTTGCTGTAGGTATCATGCAAAATTTAAGAATACATAAAAAACTATTTAAACAGAAGACAAGCATTGTTAGGGTATAATGTTCCTTCACTATAATATTATCGAAGAAAGATATAATATTAGTTTTGTTCGCAAAATTATACAACTTTCAATATTAATTTTAGATTGGAGTATTACAAACCCACTTTTACACGCGTAGCTCATTAATTTATTTAACTTGTGTACTAAAGAAGTGACAATTAACACAAAAAGTACTATTGTTATTTTCTTGAAAATGAAACGCAATTTTTTTCATTTGCACTTAATTAAAATTTGTATTACACATTGAGTTGATTTCTCCTCTTGAAACTATAGTAGTGATAAAATAACTCAATTTGTGTAAGTAAAAAGTATAGTTTAGCAGAAATTAAATAAAAAAGTAAATTTACATACTTAATTCCTTGAAGCATCTTTGTTATGTAAACCAAATAAGATTTTTTTTGGTTGGTCTTCGTAGTTAATATTTTGGATTAATTCGGAAATACTATTTGGAAGATATATCGCTTAAACACTAATACAATAATAAAAATTATTAATATTATAAAAATTTTATAATTTTACATCTATGGACTTTTTCATCATAATATAGTCCGTGCAAACAAAATAATTATTTTTAATAATTTACCAAAAAAGGAAATCTTTTCACACCAATCCAAAAAATATTGAACGCGTTGTATTGCGAAGTGAGAGGGGGAATCGATTTTGATTTGCTCGCGATAACAAATAAGTTTTAACAGGGCGCGTTAACCCCGAATAAACAGAGGTCGGTTTGCCGATAGCCAGCGCAGCACTACGACGATTTATTTAGACTTTTTATCCTTTCGAATTCATGTAAATCTGAAACTTTTTTTACAAAAAGACGAAAGCTATGGAGCTGATGCGCTTGTAGTAGTAGAATTAGGCGGTCTAGCCGTATGTAGAGTACATAGAGGATCGTAGACTCAAAGGAATAGAAAAAAAATCGATATAGCCAGCACTATGACTGTCTTCGAGTTTCGCACATCTCTTTGCCCAGCTTCACTACTACATTGAACTTTACTCAGACTATTTGAATAGTTTTTTGGAATGGACACCATGCATGATAACATCTATGTACATACTAACATCATTGTCAAAAACGAATCTAGCAAATCACCCTGCAGAGTTTAGAGTAACAGGTGGAGCTAGTATCCATCTACGTAACGTTGTATAAAGAAATACATTCAGTAAGTGTAAAAATTGATTTTGAAAGTGTTGCACTGCTCCAACGTGTAGGCCTGACAATAAACAAATATAAATGTTAAAGAATTTTTGATCCTGTCTGAAACATGAGAAGAGAGGGCAAACCCTCGTCATGGAGCTTCTTTACAACCTTATTAAGTACTTTCTTTCTTATACGTGTTCTTGGCAACTCCAAAGTTGCCAAGAATGGTGGTGGATCACTCCAGACTATTTCAGGATAAATAGCAACAAATATGAATTTATTGTGCCGTATTTTCGACACGGTATTGCAAGCCAATACTTAGCCACAACACGAACACTCACAATAGCCCTGATGATGGACCCTGCAATGGAATCCGAAACTTTGGCCAGAAAGGTCGTAATAAAACGGCATAATACCCCAGAAGACACAAACCAGAAGATTCTGAGTGGCCGTGAAAACCTAAGAACATTCTTAAGCAACCTCTATCCGAAGGAAGTTTATTTATCTGCACGCGCGCCGGCTGGAGAGCTTAAGAAGTAAAAAAGAAAAGCTTCTAAGCAACTTAGCTTTTTTACAACGCTGTAAAGCACAGTCCGTGACGCCATCTTTCATCAAATCGCGAAGACACATCCACACGCAGAAGGCTGATAGAATATTCGAAAGAACTGAAGCAACATAAAAACACCAAGATTTCGACACGGTATTGCTAGCCAATACTTAACACACACTGACAACGTTCTCACCCTGCTTCCGACACGATATTTCAAACCAATACTTAACCACAACACCAACACTCACAATAACAAATCAGCCCTGATGATGGACCCTGCAATGGGATCGGAAACATCGGCCAGAAAGGACGTTATAACACGGCATAATACCCCAGAAGACATAAACCAGAACATTCTTATGAGTTTATTGAGTTATCCAAGTATTTTCCCGGATCTCCATGATGATAATCAATGCAATATATCGTATTGCATTTGGTAAGCTAGAGTATGATTGGAAGAATACTCCAGCGCCACCCCTGGTCTTGGTGTGCCGGCCAGGGGGTGGGCCGCCCGCCTAGAAGCCTCCGCAGGTATCCTTTAACCTAATGTGTGTGCAGATTGCTGGGAGTACACGATTTCAATCCAAATTGTGGGCGCGCTCAAACATTGCGAGGCTGTTTATTTTATCTACGGTTTAGAAGTTTTCCTTATTTGCTCGAGAGTAGTTAAGTTTTACTGCAGTCGTATGGCGTTCTGAAAATAACGAGACGTCGGTAAGACACAGGAAAATCGTTACTCGAGGAAAGGCGTTTACTTGAACAATTGCGCGTGATACAGGGTAGTTTTCTTCTTCATTGAAAGGAAGTTAGCTTGGCGATGGCTTTTATCGCATTGTTGCGGCCCAGAAAAGCTCTACAGTACACTGGTCAAACCGTCGTCTAAGATTGTTCAGCCATCACGGTCTCCGACTTTTAAGGTCATGATGTTCAGATGTATTTAAAGCGGATGAAGTATATATTTATTTTTGTACAATATCTTTGCTATGTACCACATACAGAGGCGATGTTTTTGCGGCAGTATAATAATAGATCAGATCAACAGATAAATAAATTAATTCGTTTTATCAACTAGAAGAAATACGTAATGTTTCGCTTTAAGAAGTATAATATTATTTTAAAGGAAACAGAAGAATTTATAGGAATCAGCAGAATATTAAAGACTGGTAATGAATATGGTGCTATGGTTGATATTTTCAATGACAATCTAGTGAAAATAAAGTTAACACTTAAACAGACGATATTATTTCAATACTTACTTGCACTATTACTATACATATACATGTTAAGATAGTAATATTTATATTTATATACTCATATTTTACTGCTTATACCTTTTACACTTATACATGTACTTAATATTTTTATATTTTACTTTTCAGTTTTGATATTGTTCTATATACTTCTTCAATGTTATGTAATATTTTTCTCATGTAAAACATGATATTGCTTTATATTTTTATATCTTGTATGTAGGTACGGCTTATTCTTGATATTGTTTTTAAATAAATATTTGTATATTACAAACATTTTTCATGTAAAAGCCTATAATAGACGTGAATAAATAAATAAATAAAAAAAATCAGAAGAAATCCTACCGTGGCTTAATATATTTTCTTCATAACTGTTTGAGTGGAGAAAAAACTCATTCTGGTAGCCGGGATTATCTCGATCGTGGATTTTCTCGGTCCACCCCAAATTCCTCCCATCTCTTTTGTGTTACCAAAGAGACACGAGTGAATATAATCTTTCTTCTCAGATATTAATAATTAAAGTAAAAATAAATATAATAATCCAAGATAAAATCATTCTCAATATATTTCTTATTTCATCATATTGTAGTATTTGTTTCGTTTTAGTGAATTTTCCCTTAAAGATTATAAATAATCTGATGAATTAAAATACTCGTAATACGTAAAAAACCTCTTTATTTTCATATAATTAGTGATGGCTCAAGCATTTTTTTTAGTACGTTTTAAGTTAACTATGTGTGGACCGGACGAGCTGTTTGTACACGTTATGATCAAACATTGCTCCCTCTATAAGTTGCCGTGTTTACAAATCCGAAGATATATTTGGCTTTTGCGATAAACTGTTTTATATAATGTCTTATTGAAAAGTGGTCTGTAAAACTTCTTCCGTCAGTCCCTTACGCTGATTCTTAATCTGGTGAGGGAAAAATGAATATAGCCCACATCAATGATTTCAGGAAAACAATCCTAAAAACTCCTTCACTGGAAGAAGAGGATCTATTCACAACTTGAAATTATATTAAATCTATGGCAGACGCCCGTCGCCCTTTTGTAATTGATATTCCATCGCAGTTATTAATAATATATTGCATTCTACGTACCTGCTGCAAAATGTTCGATGCTAGTCCTTATCAATAGAATTTCTACGTAAGCAAAATACATAATCGAGTTCATTATTTGGACAGTTTTTGTCCAGGTTAGAAAACACCCTGGTAATCATAGAATTCTTTAAGATAAGTGATCCGGAAACTGAGATATAACAACATAAATGGTCGATTATGCGATTGTGAAATATGAATATTACAGCTAGTAGCTACAAAGATGGCAATAAATAGCCCAAGATAGAAAACATTGGAAGGTTTTAGAAGATACCTAGCAGTGGAACAATTGTGACTGAGAGAAGAGAGAGAATGATGCAATGAAACTCTAAATTACATCAAGTTCTCAATACTCATCTCCACATTGTGTAACGTAATAATTAAATATATGGCGTTCCGTAATGCAAATCAACATATGAATAAAATAGTTAGGTTCCTTACCTTTGCTCGGTTCTACATCTATAATGATATATAAAACCTTTTGGATTCACGTAATACATTAGAAAGGGCTATAAAGAACAAATACAATATATAAGATACAAAAAGTATACAGCTTAACTGTATTTGAAATGAAATGAGGAAGGTAAAACATTTTCGAAATTGCGTTCATGGAAGAAGAAGTTGAAAAATCTAAAGTAATAAAATTTTGGAAAATCTATCAATTTTGCGCTGCTGCAAAAAATATAATGATAGCCATTGTGATCACTAATATTCAGTAACTGGCAAGTACCAGAAGAAGAAAAAATCAACATTTTATTGATCTACCAATTGCGAATCTTAGGAGGCTTCTCTCGACTATCACTTTGCCAGCTGCTCAAACATGAAATAATATCCCACATTTTAACATTTGCGGTTTATGACATTATAATTAAATAATTTCCAAATGTGAAACCAAGTATCGAGGCGAGTATCTCGTTGGCAGACAAGGGCAAACGGTCGACAGCTTCTAAACTAACTAACGTATTATAAACTAGTACAGCGCTGGTTGAAGTAATTAAAACACTTTATTTGTTTTATATTTTCCTTTAGACTGCTTATTAATGTGATAGAAGAAAATCATGTGAGTATCCAATTGTTAACTTCATTAAAATAATTTAATCCTTATTTTATCGGAATTAAATGACACTATGATCACTATACTCTATGTATGATCATGCATTGCGTGCTCTAGCCGAGGCTTTCACTACTGAATAACGGAAATTCACTGGCTGTATGCACCTTGAATCTGTCGTAGCTCTCTAAGATCCTATTTTTTTAAGGGGCAGCTGTTTTGCTCACACCGCTTCAACCAGTATGTTTGTGTAACTCTTTATAAACGTGCCTGAATAAATTCAATGTTAATGGTAAATTTAATGTTTTGTGATTTGACAACTTAAAACGTTTTTAAGTAGTCAAATCACAAAATATTTGGAAGCTTACCTCACATATGTTAGAGTTATTATCAAATAGAAAATGATTTGATAAAATGTTGACCTATTAGAAAATATCATGGAAAGATGTATCCTGGTCGCAGCACCAATATAGCAAAAAGTTTCGACATATATACTTTCGGAAGCAGTCCTATTTTCATAATGATAATCCTTCTAATAAAGTTTGTAGAGGAATGTGTGCCCAGCAACAAAACAACTTACGTTGATCGAACACCAAATGGAGCCCGGATATGAGAGGCATATCTTTTGAGCATATACATAAACATATACGCAAATATTTTTAATTAATCTCTCTGTTCTATTCTCTGAAAATTCTTACATCTCACAATACTGTCAAAAACACTATACAATCCTACACAAATCTCTCTCTTTTTATTAATGGTTTGGGCATTTGCGATAGCAGGCCCAAAAGCTCTTTATCCTCCGTAATGGAATAGTGCATCAGAACATAATTTAGAAAAAAGAAACCGAAAATGAATCTTATTGAATAATCATTTTTATAAGTTCGCAAATAAATTTTGAATTATAGTGTAGAACTATACAGTTTTGTGCAAAGTGCTCTTGGGATGTAATGCTTACGAAAATAGCGCTGTTTAAATTTTCCACCTTTATTTTATTACTTATAATAAATTTAGACCCCTTATAATTGTTGGTCTTATAGAAGCAGATAATGCGATTTTCAAAGTTAAATATTCAAGAAATCTCGGCAGCTTAACCTCTCCGTGAACCTGGCTGAAGCTGTCCTTCCACGTCCAATTATATGACGTGACGTTGCATAAAACCATTCAGCCCCTAACCCAGGATCTAATAGCTCGTGTAAATAAAGAGACACATTATTTCCGTCACGTCTACCGTAGCAAGGTGGGGGGTTGGGGAGCGGGAGGGCGGTCCGGTGCCTCCCAGGTTCGCTTCCGGTCGAAGCGGACCGGATGTCCGCCCACCTGAGAGCGGAATTATCTTGCCGGACATTACGGGACAAAAGTTGCGGACCGATTCGGGAGCTGTATCCTAACGCCGTTCAAAGTATCTGCTAAACAGAACAAGTAGAATGAAATAATCTAGGATGCTATTGCGTTTCTTCCCATAATTCAAACGGTAAGGGAACAATTTTAAAATACATTTTATAAAACGTAATTTATGATTTAAGTTGATAAAATCCTTTAATAATAAAAGGGTGATGTTTTGTGATAAAAACCATCAAAAATGTTTGAAGAAGGTCGTGGCGCAGTATATAATTTTGTAATTTTTTTTTTGTTTAGGTAGCTCAAGTCCTGCAAAAAATATTTTATATTTAGAGATCTAAAGCAATAATTTTTTCCTTTGTTTTTTATTAAAAACTTTCAATCTTAATCTCCGCATTTTTCCGAGGTTTAGATTCAATTATAATTAAGGGAAGGGGGTTACCTTTATTTTTTGGTTCTACATTTTTAATATTTATGAGACGCATTTCACCTTATGTGGGCATTATCAATCAGATATATATTGCCCTCATAAACGCAAATGAAACACTTGAAATTAATTCAACTTTTATTGATTAACTTAAATCACTGGACACGAATTTAATCGGAACGCCGTTCTTCAATTTTCACCGATTTCGTAATTTGCAGTTATAATCTCTAGAATATTCCTCACAGTTTCTTATTTAATTTGTTTCACTCTTATCTATCGCAAGGTCGTTTCGCTGTGGTTCGCACTAGTTAATTTATCGTTCGCACGTAAGTATCTACTGTGGGCTAGTCTCCGGTCAAACGCGCATAGTTTTGCCTTTTATAGTTATGTATCACTTTTTGAAATAATGAATGTGATCGCTTCTTTTGAATACCTTTTAAATTTATCAACAACAACGGCCACGAAATACATTTTTCTCCTCTACATTATCCCGAGTCATTAAAAACTTAGAGCTCATACTTAACAGCTCATTATATATTTCTTATTTTAATTTACAAGTAAGATTATCTTTGCTCTTCTAGAAGCGTTAATTAACATATGCCACTTATAGTCAATCCTGTGACGCAGAACTTTTCAGCGGTTCCAGCGCTCCGAAATTCGAGATTCCACCACGCAATCTAAACACGTATATTCTACTAACTTTGTAACTTTAATCACTAATAAATTCAATGTAAGCGTATAAGTACGTGGCTCTATTAAATCTCCAAACTTTGCCATTAATATCTGCTTATCTTCATATAAACCGAACATAAATATTGCGATACATAGAGTGGTAAACCGACTTAGGGGATAATTACCATATCGAACAAATTTTTCTGATATCGTTTGATTCATTTGAACTAATCTTAATACAAATTTATAAATGTGCAAGCTATCATCCTTGTGTTTGCTTCGTAATTGGTAAGCATCTAGCGAACGTAATAGTAGATGGTCTATGCTCCTTCATACGTCGGAACTTTACTGTTAGGTTAGCGTAATTTGCTAAGGATTTTTTTGTAGACAAAAGTTTTTTCTTTAACTCTTAAAAGACTGTGCTAAAAAAAAAACTTTGGGGACGGTGGAGTAACACAGTGTTACCTGATTAAAAATTGGCATAGTTTTTAATATGTGATAAAATATATATAAATACGATACAGATAAGACTTTTAAAAGGTCCCTTTATATAATTATATAAGGTAAACATACATATTTGCATTATTTTAGTAAATTATTATAAAAGTATGGCAAACCGAATTTGCGTGCGCTTCCGCCGATGTTTCATTGGCAACTGAATACAAAGAAGCGGTCGCCAGCTCGCTTCAGTCGCCTGCACTCCGTCTTTGTCTAACACATGTTACCCGACTCTACCGTACTCTTTCTATATTGTTTTGCTTTCGCCGAAACCCAAGCAATTGCCATCTCTGTCCTACATGAAACGTATGGTATTATCGTGTTCTTTCTTGCTCGATTTAACTGCGATGTACAATATTCTGCTCTCTGTTGCACACTGGCCGAAAATACGAGAGTAATGAATAAATATTTTTTAATTAAAAAATCCGTATATTCCTAACAGTTAAATTTAGTAATTTTGGTGTGAAAATGTCTACTCGATGATTACAAAAAATGTGACGTTTTAGTTTTCGTAAATAAGGTAGATATTTCATATTTTGTATGATAGGTAGACCTACGTTACATCACCGACACACAGGAGTTAAAGACAATGTTGTAGTTAATGCTAGTGTAGTTATCTAGTTATATATGTCTTGTATTTGAATGGCAATAAACCTCTGAAATCCGTTTAAATAGTCGTCTCACGTCTCTCAATTAGTAAGCGAAAGTGGCACTTTCATTGCCAGTTCCAATTCCCTCCGAAGCTTAATGATGATGTAGACATCTTTTATGGGATGTTTGAAGCACACCGAGTCCACCCCCGAGGTCATAAATGAGGAGAATTATAAACGGTCATTACACACACTCGCGCCCTTCATACACTCACCCCGCGTGACCTCGTTTGCAGTTCTTCACATATTTAATTTGTTTCGCTACTCCAGTCCAACTGCTGAACGCGCGATACCAGGTAGCTTATTTTATTAAATTTAATTTGAAATTTAGCTTGAGAATACAAGGGAAAAGCCTTTTCACATCTCCGAAAACCAACAAAATCTCATATTCTTACGATGTTCAACCCTTGAGAGACGTCGCAGTAAAGTCCGCCGACGTAACTTATTGTAGTAGTACATATTGCACACTGGCGATCTCTATTGTAGAAGAAGTGAACACAAAGCACAAAGCAGTAATCAGTCCGCCCTCTGCTTCCGCGGGTAAAGGTCGTCCTCCTGAGGACGTTGAATAAGCATTCAACGGAACGCCGAGAATCGTTTCTCGGAAAAACATACAGTTCGTATAAAATATCCGCAACCATTTTCAGTTAAATATGTCTAACGACCGTAATAACAACCATAACTCTTTAATATATAATTCTTTAAATTACAATTAATTGATTAAAACTCTTTAACACCTCATGTACCCATTTATTTCAACAATGCAAAAAACTAGTAAATACAATGATGCAAATAGCAGAGCTCTGCACGCATAGATTCGATGGAGTTCTGAATGTGATTCTTCAGAGCCGAGATCAGCCTCCGAGCAAAGTTTAACTTTGTCATTATCCTAGTCTGCAGATTGCTCTACAGTGTGTGTAGGAAGAGGAGCAACATGAAAGTAAACACTACTGTTTATTACACACATCTCTAGCACAGTATCCCGCCTGTGCGTGAAACATTTAACTTAAGCGTTTGTCTGAGCATTTACATTACATTGTTTTAAGATTCTATTTGCTAGAGAAAAATATCAAGGTTAAAGAAAGATAAACGCTAACCAGAAATAAAATATTACAAAAATAAATCAAACAGAAGAGAACTTTAAGAAAAATTATTTTGAGATAATAAGCAAATGAATAAGATTCATAAGTAAAATGAAAGATACTAAGGAAAGACTACATAGTGTATGAATATATTATATTTATACTATTAGTCCATACCCGGCGTTGCCTGGGTAACAGACAATAGTTAACAATAAGTTTGTGGGGAAGAAGGTGCCATTTTTTTGCAAAACCTCTAAATAAATAACAATGTTTCCATTTAATCTAGGCTGAAGGTTGATGGTATGTCCGAGAGAGTGGTGAAGAATGAATATACATTATATCAGAGTTGTAAACTGCAACTTAGTGATTCTTGTTGCAGTTCTGTACGATTGTATTTTATTTTTGGAACACAACCTTACAATAGATAACACAATAATCGTAATTGTATTGGATGTAATGAAAAATGAAAAATAAAAATTATTTATCATTCACCTGCAAGCTTCCAATAACTCTTCTTCTTCTCTCTTTTTTCCAACAACTTTTTTCCCACGAATCAAAGCACTTAAATTAATAAAGATTACTAATTACAAAGAAAGATTAAATACAATTATTGCAAAAAAAGAAAATGATTCGAGTTCTGTGTCAAAAAAACATGGAGAAAAATGAACAATATAGAGCACTAAAATACAGGACAACTAAATATCGAATATAAATATCCCTCTAACGATACCTAATTTAGATTTACTGTACATTTATGAAATTTGTTTTGTCTGTCCAAAAGTAAAGAGTAATAATTAAAACCGTTTACAAATTAAAAAGACAATAAAAATATAGAGTAATTAGTTAAAATACAAATTCAGAATAATATTTATTCAAGGAGAACAAAAAAATAATTTAAAATTAAGTCCGTTAAACTGTACTAAATTCTACTGGAACATGCTAAGTAATTCTTTAGTTCGCGTATGCTCCTACAACAAAAATGTCAACGAATTTCGAGAACATATTTTCAAGGCTTGCATGTTAATGGTGAATTTAAAGCATATTTATTCTTGTGGGTCCCTACAAAGAACACCTCGTGATGTCTCGTTTGTCTTGGTATATTATAAGAGACCATCTGAATCAGGGCAGTCCAACATCCATTGATAGATTCTTGATCGATAGTGCCTAGTCGATAATTTAATTTGCTCAGCAATATGAACCGTATATTTTTTCCCAAAAAGTAATAAAAATGAATGAAGTACATGAAATTTATTTATTAACATCCTGTAGTTAACTATATCCTAGTACGCCCCGTATATAAGGGTGCAAATTTCTTGCTAGTAATATTCACAAACGTTTGCCGGCGAGCCTTTGCTTATCACCCTGTCTTTATCACGAAACTTTTTTGACTTTGACTGAAATTGGTGAATCCATGTTTCACCTCCCGTCAAGACCCACGACAGAGGCTTCCCCAGCTGCCTGGCATCGTGAAGCAACGTCAATTTTAAACAATTCCGAAAACAAATAACATCCCTGACATCGGGGGGAAAAAATAACTTTTTATTCAAAGCGGAACAGTAAAAAATCGGTTGTTTTCAATTTATTTTGTGTCGAGTGAAATTCTTATACTCTGTATAACCCATAAGACAATATGAACAGTTATATTATTATATAACTGTTCATATATATTATTAGATGCATACTACTTTTTAAAAGATAATAGAGTTTTTTTTTTTTACATTACGCCACTCTTATATGATGATAAGTACTTCTTTTCTTATATTATTTCCTGCCATAAAAACATTGTCTTAGTAACCAAAAAACTGAATATTTTTAATGGCAGCTAATAAGTTCTTAATTTAAACGGTTACTTTCTTCATGGCACAGCTGAATTTAAGGATTTACCATCGTTTTGAAAGCCCTGCGCTACACTAATTAAGCATAGGTTTTACTCAGAGGATTTTTTTCTTACATTAAGCCAGCATTCTAATAATATTGGTTATTTTTGTCCATCACAAGAAGTGTCATACACATATTATGCTAACCGTCATATCAATGCTGATATTCTTGCATATACCCCATAGAACCATTTTTTTAAATTTTTTTTATTATTATTTTATTTACGCTTAAACAGGCCACGAGGCCCAATTACAAAAGCGAAATAAATCACAAAACACCCAAGCTTGAGTAAGTCACATAGGTTAATTATGAACTCACCGGGAATCGAACCCGGAGCCTTCGATGTGAGAAGCCAGTGTTATACCCACTGGGCTACGAGGACCACCAAATTTAAAGTCACTCCTTAATAATACAATTATATTTTCTTAATAAAATATTAATTAAATTTTCTTGAAAATAATCTAAAGTATACACTTCATCAACGATAAATGTTTTATAAATAACCGCAAAACTCGCCTGAACTCTGTATCAATAATTGTTACCAATTTTTATTTTTTTTGCCTGTTCGTCACTTGCACTGTAAATGTCATATGCCTATTTCGTATGGTGATCCACGAACGGATAGCATTGATCCATTGAATATATGCGTGTTGTTAGAGCAGGACTAAGACACTTTTAATTGGGATATTGGGTTGCATTTTAAATAAATAATGTATCTTTGTACGTGTGTATTTTTGCCTAGTATTCCGTTAGTGTTTCTTGAAAAAATAAAAAACCTATTTAAGATATACAATACATTTATTTGTATACAGTAGGTACTTCAATATTTCTTTTTAGGACTATTAGTAAGAGCTATAAGCGACTGTTGATAACCTGTTTTATTTAAATAAGCAAAATATAATAATTTTGATAGAAAACTAATTAATGTATTATCTAGTGAACCTATGTAGAAGTATATCTAGCAGTGTATCAATCACACAAACACAATCACAAATTCCAAAAGTGAAAAACACCAATGCAATCACGTAAATTGTTAATTTATACATTTTCAGCAACAAAAAAATTAAGTGTATAGTTTTCTGGTAGTATAGTCATCAGGGCTGATGTGATAGACCCTGCAATGAGATCCGAAACGTTGGCCAGAGAGGTCACATATACACGGCAGAATATCCCAGAAAACTATACACAGAAGATTCTGAACGGCCGTGAAAACCTAAGAACATATTTAAAAAATTAAGTAGTTGGTAATGTAGCGGGTATTACGAAGTTTGATGGGTATTCGAAGTTCTGCCAATAGGTGAACGGTGAAGTAAAGAAACACAAGCATGCGATCGGAAACGGGCACTCACTTCTCAACTCTCGCAAGCATCAGCTGCATCTTCAAGATCCGCTTCTAGGTTTAATCACAACTTCAAGGAAGTGATCGCACAACTTTTATATTTGCGCACAAACGCTCCAATAATTCTTCTGTATCTGTCCTAGATTCACAAAGAAGACGCTAGGACGAGTCTTTACCGTGAATGATACAGAATCAGTGTAAATGTTAATAATTAGGTAATCAAATATACATGAAAAGAGAGTTGATTTAATACTCTAGTCTCATCACCGGCAGTGACATCTATAAACTGTTTCGTGTAAATGACGAATTTCAATCATAGATGGCGATATCATAGTTGTATTGAATAAAGTAAGCAAGGTACATACATATATGTACATTTTCAAATTCGATACATGTGTGGTCGACCATGGGTGGAATCAAGAGCGTTACATTGTATAAAGTGATCACTTAAAACGATCAATGACAGATCATAAACCCTGTAAACGCTCAATAAAGATCCATAGATACTTTCCCATATAAATAGCCCTGTCTCTGTGAGACATTTATAATTTATTTTAATTAATTATCTTCATCCCTTGTACTAGTAGGGTCGGAGGTTCAAGGACTCGACAAGGTGCTTCCATAATCTCCTGTCTTGCGTTGCGTCTGCATGAGTCAACCAGTCTAGACCCATGCTATTTTCACACACATTTTTTGTTGCTTCTCCCAGCTTAATTTGGGGTGACCCACCGGCCATCTTCCTTCCAGGGTTGCCAGGAGATTTCTTCTTGGTATTTTAGGTATAACTATGTAATAGGCAGTCGTAACTTCTTTCTTTAATTATGAATTTTGAATGTAGGGTAAAGATGAAATCATAAAAATGTCGAGAATTAAAATGAATTTACGAATAGATAAGGAAATATCTTAATGAGTTCACACTATCCTAACAAAGAATTCAACGTTGATAAGTATTTTAGTCGAGTATAGTTTTGTTCGTATTGACATAAGGTGAATGGAGTCAAAATAACCAATAACGTCAACAATTCTGATTCAATTCAACTTCCGCTTAATTCTTTTCAGCCTCCCTAAGGGTGGTTCTACCTTCTTCTTCTCCCCAATCACCCTCATAAGCTGGATTCCTGGTAGGTGTATCTCAGATGACTGATTCGATTTATCCAGTTGAAAACTTTGCAAAAGAGATCCGTAGATATGATCTCGCGCGAAGATGAATGAAAAGGTGCTTCAAAAGATTTCTCTATTTATTTAGAGTCTCTATTTAAATAAAGTATTTTAATACGTCTTAATTAATTGTATTTCTTTGTGAGATTGCCGAAATGAATATTTTTTATATTAAATTTGATACTCGTTTCTTTGAGAATTTTCGTGTGTGTTAGCAGTACCACGTATACCAACTAGAAGGTAGGCAGACGTCATCGGCTTGAGTTACTCGTGTAGCCATGTATTATTGAAGTGAAACTGACCTAAAATCAAAATTCATCATCACAGTCATTCACGTTACTTTTTCCAGTAAGAAAAAAACGAAACATAATATTAGCTTTGTAAAGATATCATAAATTTGGTGCGTCCTCGATTGCTTCATCTGGCGTAAGACATAAAAATTAAAACAACAGCTAGATTTATCCGAAAATTGGACAATGGTCGCCCGGGTGGCAGCCAAATTTTCTACTACTGAAACACTTTAGATATTATTAGCCTATAATTAAATTTTTCAGTTTGTTAAAAAAATGGATATGCTTTGTTCAAATATAAAAATATTGTAATGTATCAATATTTTGTAAACGCGGGTTTTTTCGAAGTAATAATAACGTTAAAAATGTTCTCAGGTTTTCACGGCAGTCAAGAATCAGCTTGCATAGTTTTCTGGAATGTTCTACCGTGTACATCTGACCTCTCTAGCCGACATTTCAGATTCCATTGCAGAGTTAATGTGACGAGTAAGTGTTCATCATCAGGACTATTCTTACACTTACTCGTCACGTTAGCTCTGATGATATACCCCGCGATAGGATCCTAAATTTCATCCCGATAAGTCAGATATACACGGCAGAATATTCCAGGAAACTACTGCATAATATCATTTTCATATTACTCTGGCACATGCGTATGGCACAGTATAGTAAACATACAGTATTACGTCTTGATACAAACAGCCGAAACGATGCCCTTCAAAATCTCGGCATATCTATTTACACATATTTACACTTGGACTTATGACTCACTCAACTTTCACTAACATTGCACTTGATACTTTGTAGATACATAACTACTACCTTATGAAAATAAATATTACTGACGAATTCAAAAAAATATTATAATTGTGTTCTATAACGCCACTCTGGGACAGGCGTAGCCTAGTAGAGTGGCATAATCCACAAATTTAACAAAAAAAAGTGTAATTTATCTTATATTTTATTGTTAAATTAGTATTAAGTACCTTTATTTGTAAACAAGGATTTTTTTTAATAATTTTTTTTTTAAATCTTCGGTCTGCGCGGTCGCCGGAGGGCTGCAGTAACGTACGGACGCAAGCAGCGTGAGACGCTCCCGCGCATACATTTACGTCAATTTATGGCACCCCAAACCCTAAAGAGTCAGTCAATGAGCAGCCCTGGTGCGTGTTTAACCAAGTTTAAGTACCAAGCATTCGTAGGTATTTATTTACTTATTTATCAGAGTATGTTGTCTCGGCAGTGTATACGACTGGGCCTAGAGGCGTGGTAAAATACCTCAAAAGCCGAAAAGTTGTTAATTATTATATAACTAAATGTCAATTATATATTTATATATATATATATTTAATTATGCTAAGGTTAATATGGAAATATTTCATAAACAAGTAGGTAGATAAATATTCTGAGGCTTAGAAGTTTCACTTCGATGATGCGTGAACACTACACTAGAATTATTATTTTATAAATACTTATATATCTCGAGAACATTTAGAAAAAATCCATAGCAATGTTAAGTATACAAGCAAGGCTTGACACCATACACACATGTCTCCAAAACATATTGCAGAACAAAGACAATCTGTTGAATGAGTGTTGGTCAAAAACTTCCTGGTCAATAGTTAAAAAAAACTCGGGCTTAGTAGTTATGGCACGTTGGCCTATCGGAGAAGACTAGTTTAGAAATCCCGCCGTACGAGTTTTTTTAGACAAGATTTATTGCGTCATATACGGCAAATTTCCAGAAAAAGATGCCCTCTTATTCATCATAATATACTTACATACACATATTTTCCAAGAATTTTGGTAGAGGAGGTTTGAGCTCAGATTTTATTTAAATACGTTCATAATAGAACTAATGCATTAGCAAACTCTGTAATCCCCAGACTGCACTCATTCGGGAATGTGGTCAACATTTTTGCTGATAGTATAACTGTATATAGGACTAAATTGAAACAATTCTTTACATCTCAACTAAATGGTAATGGATAAATATTTTTTCCTTTTCTTCCTGTTTAAACTTCTCTTTTTATTTTATACAAATCTATTATATGCACTTGAATCTTTTTAACTCCATTTCTGCATTATGTGATTTTTTTATTTTAAGTTTTGTATATTTTGTAAAAGCGCATTAGGGCGTTAAGTAAATAAATAATAAGTTATCTGAACAAGCTCATCCTAATGACAAAATTTTACTAAAATGAGCGCCAGGTAAGAGAAAATGAATCAAGTTAAAAAAGAAGCAGATGTTTGGTCTTGAAGTGATCACAATCTTGAATCCAGTGGAATGCTATAGAACGATTAGAAGATGCGTTGTATTATTAAAAAGGGAAATAATTAAGTGGTTCTTGAAAATAGTAAGAAAGTCTTTGAGATTCTCTCGAGTTTAGATTCTCTGAGACACAAGTCTCGTACACATTTCTGAAATCAGCTTAGGATTGGCAGAATGAGGCAAGCGTTCGTGTAGGATGTTCAATTTGATAGCGAGACTTATTATAAGATGAATATATTTATTTTTCCAGAACTATGGTATCTCATCCCATAAATACATAATCACCAATCTAGGTCACACACACACAAACGTGGCGAGTCTGCTACGTAAACAAAACTGAGGCACAGCAGTGTACACGAGGCAGCAACACACGTCGAGGCCCAGAGCATCGTCAGCATACACACACGCAGCTAGACTTCAAGAGAGTTCTCTGTTCTCAAAACATATGAAAATAGCCAACGCCCTATACGGGCCTGTCAGTCTCTCAACTACCCCCGGCGTAGGCCGGAGGCCTTGTTCCATAGTCTTTATTATCGTAATTATGTATATCTTGTAACTGTTTTATCAGTAAAAAAATTAATCAAACATTTCACGACTTTGGGGAATTCCCGTTACATAACGGGTGGCATCGATCACCACAAATTGGTGACTACCGACGCTCACCTTTCACTCCCAAAGAACCATACCTACAACCACTTTTTTCTGAAATGTGATACAAACAGAAAATATTTAATTATCTTTATCATTGATTGTGATGTAACGTCTATTGGCAAGAAATTATATATAGCAATATTAAATTTCAACGAAAACAAAATCTTGATTTGTATTATTATTGGCTCCAAAATAAAATAGGAATAATATTTCGAGTTTAACATGATAAACAAGAACCGTTTCACAATATTATGAATTAATTACGAGTTCGATTTTTTTAAATACTGAATAACATTTTTTAATCAATTGAAGCTTTTATAACACAATGTTGATTAGCGAGTATAAATGCAAATTAATTGACATAAAGGCTTACGCCATATAGTAGCAGTATTTATAAAATCGGTTACATTATTGGACAATGCGTTGTAGTCACTCTCGGGTGGAAAACCGGCCGGCTCTCTGACCTTTTTTCATTTTTATAAAAAATAAAATGATGTACGTTTTGTATTGTATTTTATATCCCATACAGATCATTTGCAGATTCTAAGAAGACAAAGTACGATAGGCCTACATTTATGCGTCATGTGTGTACTTTTTTTTCTTTCTCGCTAACGTTACCTTTGGATAATTTGTTAACGCTATGAAAGAATAAATAGTTAAAGTATATGGCCATATGGCCTATGCATAGAATTTGTTTTTTCTATATATATTTAGTCCTTTTTGGTGTTTTAAAAGACGATTTTAAACACGACACGTAAAAATTGCAAACCACTCTGGAAAATTCTACAAAATGTTCCAAATTGCTCTATTTCTACCGTTCTAATTTAAGTGTTCTATCTTTCATTCGCATATATTTTTTTAAAAAAGCTGCAAAGCTTTAAAATATTGTTCCTTTAAATAATTTATTAATTTATAGATGTAAAAAACATTATACCAAAATTTGGCACAGCACCTAGACGCCCCCCCCCCACCCTTTTGCAAAGTTTTTTTAAGTTTGTAAATCCCTTACTGAACATATAAAATATATCAGATTAGCACCTGATGCCTCAAATTCTTGAGTATTGATGAGAATCAAAGACATGGTAAAAGTAAGAGAAAAAATAATATCAAATTATCTAACGGACTTTTCTGGAAAGGACAAAGAAATTGAACACGGTGCGGCTGGAGTTTGGTGATGAAAACACCATCGTTAGTCGAACCACTCCAAATGATCCGTTATGATCCTGCTTACAGAAACCCTGTGATCGTCTATCGTCCCACTCTGACATCTGACGCCTTCTACTCAAACGTATCGTCGAGTGGAGTAAACGAATACCTACCGCTCCATGGATTTTCATTTCTCTTATGTATATTTTGCAGCCAGAGGATTCTGTGACAAAGAAATCCCACTCGCCTGTGCTGCGTAGTCGAGGGTAGGTTTGATTAAGAGAAAGGCTGTCAATATTTCATCCGCAGGTGACCGGACTGGGTGCCTAGCCCAGATAGATCATCCGATTATAGACCTCCGCTTCCACCAGGTAAACTCTCTCATGGAAATTGCGAGTTGTGCACAGTGCTTGCGTTTATGTTAATTTAGTGCTTTTATCCTATTCTAAAGTGATTTATCCAGTTATCAAACAAGAGGTTGTATAAATGGTGGCTTTAGACTATTTTCATTTTACAAACAAAATCTAAATAAACTATATAAACTTAGCTTGTAAAATAAATGTTTTGTAATTATAATCTGTATTAGACAATTTTTTTATTGGAAAAGTAAACTGACTGTCTCTGAAAGGGAGCTAGAATCGGAGATGACAAAGAATAATACTGCAAAAAATATCTTGAGGAGTCCAAAGCTCGCTTAAAGCGAAAAAGGGTGAAAAATTACTTTTATGTTCGCAGTGCACTTATTCGTGTTAGCGGAAGATCTCTTAAGTCATACGCTAACTTAAACTGAAGTCGATGTTTTTACAGTGTCTTGGTGCCGAAAATCAAGGTTACAAAAAATGCATACAAAAGACAAATTTATATTAACATGAGTTTATATGTAACCACTGTACAGAATAAATAGAATGCCATATTCTTTTATCCAGACTCACTACTTTCACATTTCGTTTACTTTCATACACCTTTCATTGCATGTCTTCGTTTTTAACATTCCTCCAATGTTTTATGCAAGGTTTCACATACGTCCTTTCTATTGCCTTCAACACCCGGTCTATATTTTATTTACTAGCCTCTCTTTGATTGTACTTCCACATCCTTTCTTTATCTATCTACCACGCAGCAGCCCGAATTGCATTCAATTCTTATTTATAAATACATAGATTTCTCACATAGACTCCTAAGCGACTGCATTTCCACTGCATTCAGTATACTTTCGTTTTTTTTTTGGAAATTCTTACACGATTCGATTTCGTATATTAGAGTCGACACTAGAATTCCATAATGTACCAATCAAGCATTTTTTCTACTTTTAACCAAAACAAAACGCGAAATAATTCTCGTGCTTTGAAAAGTAAGCCTTAGTCTATCTTAAAACCGAAAAATAGTCATTTTTTTTTAATATTTCCTCTTTTCCCAATAGAACGGATGAATATTATTCGAAAAAATATCGAATTTCCTGGCAAAATTTTGACCCAATTTTTAAAACTTGAATCGATACGTTCTCTTTTGTTTGTAAATGTCAGGTGGATAGTTCCTGCCGCCTGATTGGTCAGATCGGAACCAATCGAATCATGTGGGCATCACTTAGCATAGACCGTAATCAGTGCAATTAGTGGCCATTTTATATAGGACGGAATTTAATGGAAACTATAAAACCCCATCATTTAACAAATTCCGCTTGCAGAGGGGAGGATGTTGAAAATTTGTTTTGATGAAAATATGAAAAATACATTTCAAGTTTGTTAGTAAATTTTTAGTAAAATATTAGTCGCTAATCCAGTAATTGAATATTTGACATTGTTTATTTACTTAATAGGCGATGTAAATGACATTTTTTGTGAAATATGTTGTTAAAACACATATATTATATAAATCAGTTAGAAGCAGCAAAATCTATATTTTTATAAAATATTTTGTTACTGTTGAGATTAGAAAATATAATTTTCTCTAGCCGGGAGAATGCGCTACTTTTATTTATAAGAGAAACATTTTTATTTAAAAAAAGGCTTTCATCTTTTTATAGCTTTCATCTGATGGTCGGTGGTTCGAGTCCAATTCCAGGACATCAGCAAGTTAGACCTATTTTCATAGTACAGGCGATTAGCTTAGTAAGAAAATAGTAGAGATATTGATGCAACACGTATTGCGTATTTCCATCTCTATTTTGTAAAAAAATAGAAAAAAATAATTAATTTGAATAAAATACTAACAAAAAAATATTGCCCATATTTTGGTTGTTTCCGAAACCATTTGGTGTTGCCAAAAGTTTATTGGTTTAAACCAATGGTGAATTTGTGTTTAATTAACTATATATTTTATTCCATTTTCAAATGCTTATCAACTCCATCAATACTATTTACTAAATATTTTTTTCAATTTGATGTGTTTTATTTTATAATAATACGTGTTTATATTAAACATTCAAATAAATATTAAAATTTAATTTCATCTAAATATTCCTAAAACGAGTTGTGGACTTCTGTGGAGAACTAAGAAAGCTACACAACGAACTGTGAACCAGATGGCAAAAACATTTGTACACTGAAAAGTAGCAATTTTGTAAGAAGCAGATTTACCTCAAGATTTACAAAAGATTATACAAAGTTACACAAATCAGAAAATCAATTATGAAAAGTATTAAAATAAATTTTAAATAACGCAGGCCATGACATTTATTTGGTTTAAATGAAACTGAAAAGAGTTTTTATTATCAAAATGGAACAACCATACGGATATCGAGGTATATACTTGAATAACTGTACGTAATAAATATCTGCTTAGTCTACGATGCACCCAGAGCTTTACTAATACACTTCGGAGAAGATAACTCACCGTCCCTTGGCAGGCTATATTTCCTCACAGAATCACGAACTTACCTGTAACAAAAGAGGAAGAAATTAGTATGGAAACCAAAGAATGAATTGTTAAACATTTTATAAAATACCTACGTTGAATGCAATTGTGCTCTTAGGAATGAAAATAGATTAAAAACAAAGAGAATCGCGTCACAGAATCGCGGTGATTGCGATGGAAGACAAATAGAACACGAAAAACTAAATAAAGTTTTTATTTATGACCAAAGTCACTGATTTTAATTCACAATAATTTCACACTCACTCGTCTGTGGAACACTTTATACTCATCATTCCAGAATATTCGTACGTCTAATCGCACTTTCGAACACCCGGTAAGTACTCAAGTAATGCATTTCTCTGGCTGCTTATAATTTCCGCTATATCACTGCTTTTTCAAGAATTCGTTTATATGGGGTCGTCGAAATATCATAATAAAACTGTCGTCACAATAAAACTGTAGCCGTTATGTCGCCTTTTAAATAGGTAATGTCATTTCGCGAACTTTCGATTATTATTTACCAACTTTTAAACCTTTCCAGTAATATATAATGATTCCAAATCGTCCAGAGTGCTAGAAAAACCTCATTTATTCATATTTTTCTGTTTCTATAGCTTTGTGAAAAAAGTCTTACAAAAAATACAGTGCATGCAGGTTATTTTTGTAATATTAAACATGTATATAAATAACAAGACTGACTAATAATAATTTAAACTATCAAATTAAATCTCATGAAATGATTTGTCTTTACAGTCAGGGCCCAGGTTGTGAAACTTGTGGTACACCTGCAATTATTCAAATTTTCACGTTTTTTTTTATAAAAATAGTAATATTAAAACATATAAGCCAATTAATTTACTGGACTGTAAAAATAATAGGTAATGTGTCCGAAAGTTGCAGAATACTTCAGTCATAGTTTATTTTTAATAATAAATACACCTTGATAATTTTCTTATTGTAAAAAATGACTTTTTAGATTATTTATGTAGACGCTTAGAGATTTCTTCCGTTCCACAAATTGAAAATTTTGCCAATTTATTTCACAAATATGACCGAAAAAGGCTTTCCAATAAATAATCTCGATTGCGAAATGTGTAAAATGGCACGTAATATAATAATAAATGTGGAAATATTAGAATAAAATAACATTTAAGATTACTCTGCAAAAATAATTTTCAGCGTTTTGTAATCATATTTTCGTATCAGAAAATAATTTTTTAAATAAAAAATTGAATTTTTTTACATAAATAATAGGCAAATAAGTTTAGAAAACAGATTATACTTACGCAAAAATATTTATAATTAGTAAGGCATAGCCCTTTATTTAATCTCTCATTTCTGCCTTCAATAGAGTGTCATTTTTGAGGTTTATTGAAGGATCGAATAAAGTTGGGGCCGCACCAACCCACGCACACTTGGCGTAGCTGAAAATATTTGGACGGAGTGCGTATAATACCATTTTTGAAAGACTGAGATTCATGAAGCTGTGTGGAGTTTCGAATGTATATATCGGTTTTCTAATTTTGGAGCTTAAACATCCTATGTGCGGAGCCTTTTATTTCTTATGTATAATGTTTAAAAGTATATTTCTTATGTGTAGTCTTTCTTGTGTTTGTGTTATATTTCTTACGTGCAATATTAAAATTAATGCATTAACTTAAAAAAAACTGTACAGGTAGTCGCTTCAAAACAGACCTTGTCTAGTAAAGTAACTACCTTAATTTACATGTAAAATTTACGCGAAATAAAAAAAATCCATATTTATTATATTTTCACTGCGACCACGTTAATCTAAAAGCAATTTTATTTAACACGTTATTTTATGCTGATGGTTAGAGGTATCGAAACTGGCCGACGCCTATATATCATTGTTATTTACAGTATAATAAAAGGGCACTAATACTTTCATTAAATACTTATTTCTAGAATACTATCATACAGAACGGTAACATAACTTTTTTAACTACTAAGACATTATTTCTAAAATATTTGTCACGTTCGAAACATTATAAAAAATAGACTTAATAAAGGGTTGGGATAATATACCTACATGATATTATACAAAGAAACCACATTCGACTTCTTTAATAAAATAAATCTTTTTGTATTTGGCGGGTCTGCAACATATGGGGAAATGATTTCTCGTAAGGACGTGTAATGATCCTCATGTTAATAATATTCCGCCGCGTCCCGAGGGATGATTGATGGAATGTCTCCCCTCCCCCACCCAGCAGGAAGGTTCTTCGCTTCCCCTCCCACGGAGCTTGGAACAAGACATTTTCTGTGGAAGGAAAATATTATTTATTTTTACGAAGACAAAACCCGCGTTGCTGTGGTTCCGTTACAAAAATTATAATGCAAAAATTGACAATAAAGTATCTGAAGTCAAAAAGTAAACAATAGGAGATGATGCAACATCATAACTCTTAAAAGACTGTGCTAAAAAATACCTTCGGGAACGGTGGTGTAGCACAGTGCTACATGATTAAAAATCGACATAGTTTTTAATATGTGGTAAAAAATATATTTTTTCAATACAGATAAGACTTTTTAAAGGTCCCTTTATATAATTAGGTAAGGTAAACATACATATTTGCATTATTTTAGTAAATATCAGAAAATTATGGCGTATCGAATTTGCGTCCGCTCACGCCGACATATCATTACCAACTATATTCAACGACATGGTGACTGCAGTCCGTCTTTGTCTAACATGTGTAACGCTTTGTCTATCGCGTTACTCTCTACCGTACTCTTTCGATATTGTTTTCTCTTTCACCGAAACCCAAGCAACCGCCATCTCTATCCTACATGAAATGTATGGTATTGTCGTGCTCTTTCTTGCTCAGTTTAACTGCGACATGCAATATTCAGCTCTCTTTTATGTGTGGCCAAAAATACGAGAGTAATGAGTAAATATTTTTTAATTAAAAAATCCGTACATTCGTAACACTTTAATTTAGTCATTTTGGTGTGAAAATGTCTATTCAATGATTACAAAAAATGTGGCATTTTAGTTTTCGTAAATAAGGTAGATATTTCATATTTTCTATGACATGTAGACCTACGTTACATCACCGACACACAGGAGTTAAAGTTGCAAAAATATCACTCGGGGTATGTTCCATAACGCAGATTATATGTGTGTGGTGATCCAGCGCTGTCGCGACTCTAGCCGCACGCATCGAGCGATATTCACCAATCAGGGGTTCAATGCGGCTAACCAGATCCCGGTCACCGATAGGTACAGTCACTTTGTCGCTGACTGCCTAGCATTCTTTTTTTTTTTTTTTTTTAAAATAGAAATGCGAACACGGAATACGTGTCACATCAATATTCTTACTATTTTCAAAGTAAGCTAAACGCTTGTGCTATGAAAATAGGACTAACTTGCTAGTCTGGGCTGAGATTCGAACCCGCGACCTTTGGATCACGAGGCGAGTGTCCTAACCACAAGACCAACAAGCTATTCGCAAGCAATTTTTGTACTCTGTAAATTTTTGCAATAAAATGCCGCAGTTAATCATGAGTTTACTTTTTGCCCAGTGACCATCCATTCATCCTGCCTCTGCTTATTCATCTAGTACGTACCACGTGTCGTTTGAACATTACACGTCACGTGCCGATACAAGAAGATGCCTTTGAACGTGTGAGCATTTTCTTCCAAAACTCCGAAACCTTAGAAGGTCTGTCTACATATTAATGTGCCATTTCCTCTACTTCAAGTAGATAGTTAAAATATCAAAACACATGTGTTCTTAGTTCTTATATTCATTGGTAAGTTATTGAAATATTTGACACCTAGATATGTGTAATGGTGTTGTGTGACTGTTTTTTTATATTTAGGAATTTTTAAGCATCCTATTATTTGCGCTCTTCGGCTATGACTATGAGTATTTTGAGTTTGTGGTGTATTTATATTTTGTTGAATGAAATTTTCTTTGTGTATTTGTAAAATTGAGGTGTTTTTGTATAATCTGTTTAATATTGGTACATTAATTTTTTTTAAATGTAAATCTGTAGGGAAGGTTCTGTGTTTTTTTAACACTACGAGTACTTTGATAATTAATTTTTGAGTTGTTTTAAGAGTCTGTAAGTTACTTTTATAAGAGCTCCTCCAACCAATTATTCCGTATTGTAATATAGATTGTACAAAAGCATAGTATAATGTTCTGAGTGATTCAATCGTTACAGTGTTGCGTAATCTTAAAAAATTTTCGCACTCTATTTACAATAATGTTTATATGATTCCATTTCAATTGCTACAATATGCTCATAGGCTTTACTTTACATAACGTATATGGTAATAGAATATCTTCCGGTTTATTCTGCCACCGATCGTTTTTATGATTTTAATCACAATTATCAAGGCGGTTATTTAGCCCGTTTTGACATGTACAAAATGACGTCAAAAATGTTATACAAAATGACATTCAGAGCTCATTTTCAACTCTCTGTCTATTCTAGAATGAGCCATGTTTGCAAATAATGCTTCAGTTTGTTAGCTCAGTCTTCATGTTCGTGTTCATATTCTGAATACACGAATTATGACGCCGAGATAATACAATTGAAACAATAACGCTGGGTTTCAATGCTGTACCCGCCCGCAATAGTGCCCCGGTGCGAGGAATTGCTTAATACAGACACGATGTTTAATATTGATTATTAGCTATGAACTGATACTGAACTGATACCACAACTGAATATTCTTAAATGTTCAAGTTTTTTGTTTGTAACATTGTGGAAATTCATTTATAATATTTAAAAAAAATGAGGAAGTTTATCAATTAAGTTGTGGAGATTGTGACGCGGTTTACGTAGGACAAAGTGGGAGAAAAATAAAGGAAAGACTTGAAGAGCATAAAAGAGCCGTAAAAAACTTTACTTTAAATTCAGAAATGGCAGAGCATACCAGAATGGAGGGACATAAGTTTGATTCGAAATTATTATATGGGTGCAATAAAGGAAGAAAAATGGACATCTTGGAGATTTTAGAAATACATAATAATAAAACAAATAATAAAAACATAATTAACATCCAGATACCGCCCATAACCTCCCCACTCCTATCCATTCTAATCCCACCCCCGACCCTCACCACCATTACACCCACCCAATCCCTATAAATTCTGTCTCGAATTATTTTTAATTTAGTTGTAAACGTGTTGTTATTGACAATGGGAGAAATCCCGAAAACGTTCTAACAATTCAAAATAAATATAGTGGAATAAAACAGTGTTGTTTACCCTCATTTTTTAAAATATTGAATATTCTTGTTTTGTCGCCTTTCTCGTTTTTCTGTTTTCTTTCGATCACATGTTTTCCTGGTTTTCATATCGAATAGCACAGGATTACTAATCAGTAACTGTCAAATAGTTGCGGCGAACTCGAGTACTACACGAGTAGTTGTTGAATCAGTACTCGTTATTCGTTACTCGAGTACTAAATTAGTACTCGTTGATGACACACCTCGAGTTATTCGAGTGATTTTAATAATCGAGTTGTGATAACTCGCGCTACTGGGGTCTGCGCCATCGCTTACTGCAAAATAAAGATGGGAATTTTAGTTCAATTCACTGAATCGTTCAGTCAAGTGAATTGAACTAAGTTCGAGGCCATTCACCGACCGTCACTATAAGAAACGTTTTTATTAAATAAAAAAAGAAATACATAATATAAAATACTGTTCACTGTTCACTTTAAATCATTCAGTAGTTCTTTGAATTATAGTTATTTATCAATTTCCACTGAATGAATCAGCCGCCACTAAATTTTCGGTACCGTGGGGCGGGGGGTTGTTTCGATTTCCAGAGATTTCATTTTTCAGTCACCCATAATTTTCATTTCGTTTCAAAACTTGTGGGGGGATATTTTCCATTTCCACCTACTGAACTATACTGTTCGTTCGTTCTGTAAAGTGGACTGTTCTAAAAGAACAGTTCGTTCATTAACGAGCCATCTCTACTACAATATTGATAACGTAGCTTGCAGAGTATCTGCTATGGATAACCAGCAGAAAAAACTTCAGCTACGCCATTAGTGACGAAAGAACAATTATTCACATATAATCTGCCTGGTACCAAGCAGAGGAGCCCCAGGTTGGTGGAGTTATCAGCCTAGAGGATATCTGGTTTGCGACCCGATGCATTGTAAGCAAGGGTGCGCACAGAAACTCCAGGGACTGCACCGGACGCGAAAAGAGGAGCCTGAATCTAGAACCTCGGACCTATCCTCTGGGTCGAAGGACTAATTGTGAACAATCGTCCATTGAGTTACCCATTATTTGAGTCCATCTCGACCGATTAAAAGTAACGCGAGTGAAAAGATTTTGAATCTAATCAAACAACTCGTTTTCAAACCCAAATTAATTAATCAATTAGAAAGACATACAGAAAAATGTAATCCGAGAAAAAATATTTGGCTACTACTGGGATTCGAACCCGGACTACCTCCTTTCCGCGGCCGGTGCCCTAATCATTAAGCTATAGAAGCCTTGTGTATTTCCGTGAATATATCGACCTTTTATGTAAGTCTTATTTTATTGATTGATTAATTTTTTATTACCGTCTATTTTTAGAACAACCCACTTTTTTCGATGCCGGAGTTTAAATTACTTTGCAATACTACCGCTAGATGGACGCCAGAATTAACATAACACAACTATAGCTTAATGGTGAACATTAACTATAGCTTAATGGTTAGAGCACCGGCCCCGAAAAAGAGGTGGTCCGGGTTCAAATCCCGGTAGTAGCCAAATATTTTTAAATAGATTTTTCTGAATATTTTTCTTATTGATAAATTAATTTGGTTTTAAAATTTTCACAGAACTTTGTTCTGAAAAATCACAAATATGAATGTGTTCTTGAATATAACTCGTTTTCAATTTGCAAAGTTTTAATATAAGCAAATAAAGCATTATTTTAATGCGTGATTCTGTGTTTACTATTCTTTAACTATGCCTGTGTTTACCTATAAATCTAGACCGAGAAGTTTTAACTACTGGACCATGAATAAATTTTATTATCAAACAGAAACACAACAAGAGACCGTTTTTATCTAGGCAAAATGAAAATAAATTATCAAATATTTGCGCCTTGATAAAATAAATTATAATTAACGTTCTAATAACAAAAATTTAACGTTTCGTTTTCAGGACAAGATCGGCGAGTTCAAAGAGGCAGTAAAAAATTACGTCGAGTTTATGGTCAAAACTTTTTCTTTGTGGCTGGGAATATTTTTTACGAATGGAGTATAAATAACGAAGGGCAGTGAAGAAGATAAATAAATAATATTTTATATGTATCTTCTGAGAACACAATTACTGAATTTGTCCTCCCTGGATAATTATTTATTTAAGATGAATTATAAAAATCTCACGGAGACGAAGCTATTTATATGAGAAACGTATGTGGAATTCATACAACAATGCACAAAACCACCAATCTAGGCCACACACACACATAGTGGCAAGGAATGCCACATAAGCAAATAGAGGCATGGGCAAGACCCGCGCGACCGGCAGGTCATTGCACCATCAGCATTTCGGACGATTTCTTCACACTCACGCAGAAGACTCTTTTGTTCGTAAACCATATAAAAATAGGCACACGTCCTAGGCGAGCATGTCAGTCCTTCGTAGACCTCGGGCGGGTGGCCGGAGGCTATGGCCCTTAGAGTATCTATCATTGTCTGAATAATCATACTCACGTATGTTTTGCATTTGTTTTATCGAGATAATAAATCGTCAAATATTCTACGCCTTTGGAGCTTTTACGTCGCATGAGGGTGGTGACCCGAAAAGGCAACTGCTCCAAACCATCTCCAAAAGTATATGTAAGTAACTTTTAAGGGATCACTCTACGCAATGAAACAATCACCAATTCCATCGTTAGAACATCCAGATATTTTCTTTTTTTTGGTGTAAATGTAGAGGTATTTACACCAAAATCTATGTAAACTGTTTCATGAGAAAAGACTACAGATTTCTCTAGCACAGTTCAATCAAATATATGAAGGGTTCCCAGAATTTGAACATATATACATCTATCGAAAAATTTGATAATACGTGGATGTTCTTAAGATGAAATTGATGAACGTTGTATCGAGTAGAGTGATCACTTAGGTCAGGTCATACATGTCATCAAATGTGTTAAGTTGGTGTTGAGTACTTTGGTGAGAAATAAAAACTTTAACTTTCACTTTAAGCGCTATATTTGTTTCCCGCAGCTGCGGTCTTGTGACAATATGGAGATGAAGGAGGATATATCTCCAATAAGGATAATAGACCGAAAGAAGATATTGACATAAAGGAGGACATATCTCTAATAGGTGCCAAGATGGACCGAAAGAAGATATTAAAATAAATGAGGATATATCTACAATAGGTTCCAGGGTTGTAGAGGAAGGCTCTTGAGGAGGCCAAGACCCACCAGGGGGTTGTAGAGCCAAGAGTGATGATGATGAGGTTCCAAGGTAGACCGAAATGAGACACTTAAATGAAGGAAGACAGAAGACATCCTTAGTAGATGCCAGCGTAAACCCAAACATATATGTACATACTCATAAAGTATGATATACCTTCTCTCGATTAAACAATCACTAAGTCACAAACCTCAGAATGAATGATAAAAATGTATCCAAACTGCTAATCGTATAAATAGCTGGTATAAATCAATATTTTAATACTTTTGTAGTCTTGTTGTTTTTTTTTGCAGGTCATTTCTTCATATTTTCAAAAGTAAAATCATGAAATTGCAATTGATGAAAATATACACATAAATATGCGTCATTGAAAATTAATGTTTGATAAAAATTTATGTTTTACTGAATTGATTAATTAAAGCATTTAATCGCAAAATATACCAATTTAAAAAACCTCGCTGTGGGTTAAATACAAAATAAAAATTATCTTAATTTCTTTTGCTGCAATGTAATGGTTTTGCATTTGAACTTTTCGCAATTTTTTTATAGACAAATCACTATTTTTGATTTTGATTTGAAAAAACTTTACCTAATCGATGAAACAAAAGTTTATTTAACATATTGAAAATGAGCTTGAGTTGCAACCTGAATGATGCAACGTAACAAATGAAAATAAAAGAAAATAACGTAAAAAAAAGAGCTTTAATGATTTCAGAGTGGCCCACACTTCCTACGAGTAGCCACTTTCACCGTATTTGTAATAAGCTCACCCGATTAATGTAAAATATCAGTTATTAAATATTTTCTCAGTATGAGTTTGGATCGGCAGAAATCTCAAGTGCTTGGGGTCACGGCGATCTTGATAACTTCAAAGATCCGAGCATGTCTTTTGTCCACTAACAAGGAATTGAAAGCCAATGCGGAGTTGAAGAGTGCTTCAACTCGATTCTCTTGAAGTGCTCCAGAAATATAAAGATTTAATAATACTTCTTATTTGGAAACCGTTTTAAATTAGGCAAGCTTGCAGCTTGCGATGTCCTTAAAACTGAAATTAAAATCTTATCTGATGTTTCATAACGTCGGAAAATTCTTTATTAAAACATTGATCACTTCTGGATCATAAATAATAACTGATTCTCTGGAACTGGATTATACAATCGATCTCGAAACCTTAAATTAATTTGTTATTATACCTACACTAATATTCAATTTATCATTTTGCAATAGAATTACGTGTTATGTAGACCTTTTTGCATTTAAGAAAAACAATCGAATTAGTATGTGTAAGCCATGCGTACGACGCATATTATTTCACTGAGCTGGTGTTTACGGGTGTTAACACCAACAAAGAAACAATGTGCTTCGTATGCACTTTTTACACAAATTAATTCAACTGTCTTTCTTAAATGGAAAGACTCGCATGTACATAATTAATATTAGGCGATACGGTGATTTTTTAATTCATTAAGTACAATCTGTTATAAGAACATAATTACTGAATTTTGTCAACTGAGGGTTAATAATTATTGATGTCTCGAAGCTATTTATTTAGAGGAGAATATCGTCAACATGGTTATCGAAATTAATAGTCTCCTGGACGGAATTACTTCCGGCTTACATTATCACCATCATCGCATTGAATTTAGTAATCATTAGTAAAGGATTACCCCCGGTTTGCATTATCATCATCATCGCCATCGAGGTTAATAGTCTCCAGAGCAGAATCACTTCATCATCATCATCGCTTCGAAATAAGTAATCATTCGAATAGGACTACTTCTGGCTTACTTTATCATTATCATCGTTATTGAAATAAGTAGTCATCTGAATAGGGTTGCTTCCGGTTTAAATTAACTTATTTTTCTTCCTTAGCCTTTTTCCCTTCACTGCTGGATGTAGGCCTCTTCATTTTTCTTCCACTCATCTCTGTTTCTCCCCCTTCGCATCCAGGTTCTTCTTTCTTGCTGGACAATGTCGTCAGACCACCTTTTGGGAGGTCTTCCGACGCTTCTATTTTTCGTCCAGGACCTCCACTGTAGGATTCTGGATGCCCATCTAGTATCCTTCTGTCGAGCCAAATGTCCAGCCCACTGCCATTTTAGTTTCGCAATACGGTCCATAATATCGGCAACTTTTGTTCGGCGTCTTATTTATTAATTTCTGATTTTATTTCGAAGGCTCACGCCGAGCACCTGCCTTTCCATGGCCCACTGTGTACATTTTAATTTGTGTATGCTTTTTTCTGTTAGTGTTGCTTTTTCTAAGCCATATGTCAACATTTGTAGGATATATGTATCGAACACATTTCTTTTCAGGCATACTGGGATTTCTTTATTTTCAAATTACTAAATGCTGCCCTATCCTATATCCCTAGCCGAGACCTATCCTTCTTGGTAGTTCTGCTGTTTGGATTTCTTTTCCCAGCTTTATCTTATGACCAAGGTATACATATAAGTTAACTATAGGATAGGAGGACTTTGTATTTTCATCATCATCGCTATTGAAACTATTAATCCGGGTTACATTAGCATCATCAGCGCTATAGAAATTGCTGGTCAACTGGATAGGACTCCTTTTGGTTTACATTGTCATCATCATCTCCATTGAGATTGGGAGTCTCCAGGACTGGGGCTACTTCCGGTTCACATTATCATACTATTTATATAGAAGAAGCTATTTATATAGAAGAGAAGTTTGGAAGTCATAACTGGACGACCTGCGGACGCCCAATTTTGACTTCCATTTCGATAAACCATGCACCGTGTAAAGTGATCGCTTAAGCCAGCCAAGACAATTTATAAGCCATGTGGATGCTCAATGAAATCTTCCATAAATGCTTTCCCAAATAAATAGCCTCATCTCTTTGAGACGTGTATCATGCATCTTAATCAATAAGTAAAATACAATTCATTAAATCAACCACACCGCAGATTGAAATGATAAAACATTTATTTGTCCTCTTGGGTGAAAGGCTATGCAAAGCGTGGCGGGACAAAGGGAACCCGCCCCGGGTAAGTGGCCGGGGAGCGGCAGTAAACGAAATGCCCCTTGAAGGGCTGGAGCACCCTCCGGATTATTGCCGGCAACTCTCTTAATTGTGAAGCCTCCGGGAACATGGCGGCGGCGTGTCACAGCCTCCCCCCGCGCAAAGCAAACAAACCCTTAGGAATAGTTACACTGGATTTTTCCGCCGTATTTTTAGAGCGGGACGCCACACGCCGCCGGGGTTGAAGCTTGCAGAGAAAATTGTGGGAACCGAATGACGCGCATTGCGTTACGGAGCGTATTTACAGTGAGTAATTGGATCATTTGTGTATCAAAACTGCACAAAAGACAAGAACATACAATGATATTGCGCGCAGGATACGAAAACACAGACATATGCACAGTCAACTTATTATTATATGTACCTCTGTGGTGGTGCATGACCTTATTCAAATATTGCATTTAAAATACTATCATTTATTAAAATAAAACACAAATCACTTTGTTTTCACCACTTTATTAGATTAAACAATCTACATGTTTCGAGAACAATGTTCTCTGCTTCAGAGTTATTGGTGTAGGTACTAAAAATTGAAAAAGTAAACCATGCAAATGTGTTACGGTGAAGGGATGTATGAGGGTGGACGGGTCAACGTTCAAGCATTCATACAGAAGAAAAAGTATTATTCGAACAGCTACCATCATTTATATTTTAATTTTAGACTACTAACAATAATTGTGAATTTTATTACTACCATAGTTTCGAGAGCAGCAGTCATTCTCATCATCAGCTGATGTTACTAACTAACTTAAATATAAAGTTTTATTAATTTATTCGGGTAGAGCAGGGAGCCGCTTGGTGGAAAGGATTTTTTGGCCATTAACGGAAACAAGTCAAGAATCGGAGAAGTGTTTTAAAATGTGATATTATTCATCTGTCTTTTCAGAATCCTCTCCACTAGGTGGCTCCCTTAGCCCCTCTTTTTTTATCTGAATAGATTGATAACCATACCTGATGATGAGAGAGACTTCTCTGGAAACTAAAGCAGTAATCAATAACTCAAATATTAATACAAAATACAATAAAATAATCACCTCCGTGTATAAAATCACCCAACTTCTATCTAAATTTTCTCTCCCAGGGAAGTGTAACGCTTTAAATTAACTGAAAGATAAAATAAATAGTTTTTGAAATTTTATTTGAAGGCGTCGAGACTTGATTGGTTTTGAATTTGTTATTTCTTGAAATCGAGAAATTATTTTCAGTGTTTCTCGTGAAATATAAGATAAAAGATAATTAATATATTCAAGTAACCAAATCTAGTGATTCTGTGATGAAAGTTATTCATTGTTTCATTTTAAAGATAGAGGGAACGAAATAAAATTAGCGTCACATCTTTGATATTTTGGTGTGCAGACAAACCCGGGCGGTGGGTGGCTCCAGGGTGGCATCCCGCAGTTATCTCTGGAATAAGGCCAGCCGCACATTGGATAAGAATTATTACGTATGTATTCGTACGATTATTTTCGCACGTATTGAGCGCGCACGTTGATTGCGTCTTGCGTTGGTCACGATCATTTTACTTTTCGCATTTCCCCAATAACGTTTATGCCAAATGAATAATCTGTATCTTCTGACAAACTCTATTACGGCAGACTTAAATAATGACAAATTTCATGACTATCTATCTAATAAATTCACAAATGCTGGGGAGAATCGAAATGCAACGACAGCTTCATTACATTGGAGAAATATTTAAAAGTTTTTTTGTTCGATGTACATAATTATACCTCAGCTTCGTTAAACCAAATTATTTAACTTACAGCTATTACTCCCTTTAATTAAATCGTGGCGTCTGCTTGCTTGACGAGAAAACTTTGGATCGATTTTTAACCCTTTTCCCGTGATCCAATCGAGCTGAAACTTTGCAAGCAGACTCGTGGCGACGATCAAGAAGATATATCAAATTTTCATTTAAAAAAATTAATAAATTTTTGGATTTTTCAAATCCAAAAATTTGTATTTCAACGCGTCTGGTAGACACGGAACCTGATTATAGTATAATTTTGGATTTTTGGAAATTTTTCATTACTCCCTTTCGTAGCGTCTCTCGACCGAAGCCCAACGCGTAGGTCAAGCGCCAAACCAGTTTCCACTAGTAAATAATAAAAACTTTGTTTTTATGGGTTACTTTTTTTTAGTTCTTTAGAGATTCTCCGCCATGATTTGCGCTGAATCACGCAGTTGAATCACTTTGGCAAATTTTTCAATATACATCGGACGAAATCGCAAAAATTTCCGAACAAATCCGGATCGTGTCGGACGTCGCATCTACGCACGACTAAATCGTGTACAGTGTGCGATTTTCATAAGTCGGTAAAAGGCTGAAACAATGAAGAGCCAGAACTCGGTTCGCCGTCGCGTATTTTTTCTTTTCGCTCGCTAATTCAAGCGCGGTCCATTGTTAGGCGGGAAGCTGTCGTCGGTGCAGACTTGGTCTCCTCCCGAATAATGTTCTGGATATTGTCAGGCAGGCAATTGTTATACTATTATGTATTTGTGGTGATACAGCGGGCTGGTTTGCCCGATTTTCTTTTGTGATCAAGTCTTCCGTTGTGTCTCGCGTTTCGTTTGTGATTTTTGTGAATGTTTCGAAAGAAACGACAGACGCCGTTGTTCCAGCGACGAATGAATAGATAGGGCTGATGGCGATGCTAATGACGTGGAACTGCGTTTTTTGAAAATGGGAAGCGCGGCCATCGCAGATAGCGTGTTATAGTGGGTGTAATAATAATTGATTCTAAATTCACATGTAGAAATACAGGGGTAAAAATTTTACAAAATATAGTATAAGCATACTTCTTTATTATTAGATATGAAAAGTATTGAAAATCTCTTGGTATTGAAAATCTTTGACAAAAAAATTTTATCCCCAGAAAAAATAAATTGAAAACTGAAAGTTAATATTAAAAACTAACCCATATAAACCAAGTTTTTATTTACTCCTTTTATTTGTAAATTAAGTTTACCATCATGTAATTAAATAATTGATTGACTGAAAATGAAACATGTCTATACAAAAGTCTATGTCAAAAATCTCTAAAAATATCTCTTTATTATTTGATTTCTTCCCAAAAAACCGAAGTGTGCTCTCATCTGTGAACCAATTGTCAAAAATTTTCGAAATTCGTAGTGAAGTACTTATTATACCTACCAACGGAGTAATTCAAATTTTAAATATTCCGTGACAGTATCAGGCCGCCGTTGGTAGTAATAAAATTTTTGCAATGATTCCAATTTGAAAAAACCATTAAAATTTCTAAAAATCCAAAATTATACTATAATTATTAATTCTTTTAACGCAAATTTAATAAATCTTCTTAATCGTCACCACGAGTCTGCTTGCAAAGTTTCAGCTCTATTGGATCACGGAAAAAGGGATAAAAATTGATCCAAAGTTTTTGCGTCAAAGAAACAAACAGACAGACTCCACGAGTTAATATAAAGGGAGTAAAAATGGCCACTTCTAATATTTATATTGAGAAGAATCAGGAAAACATTAGAGTAATTGTTATAATCTCACATTGCAGAAATGATTCGCCAACCTTTAAAATTTAAATAAAGCGGAATATAATCTGTCCTCAGATTTGTAAAAAGAACATTTACCTATATTATATTTTAAGATTTACCTAAGAACAGCTTCACGTGAGAAACACACATATGTGTTGATTGAGACAGGATTATTGTAGTTGTTTTTGACCCTGTAATGACTTTCGAAATGTCGATCAAAGAGTTTGAATACAGACTGCAGAATAACCCAGAAAAGTAATACACAAAAGTATTCAACAAAAGTTTATAAACAACGATGGAAATATTCGTATTTTCATTATATAATTTATTAACAACCAAGTACATATGTACTAGTAAGTATACATACTAAGTATAAGTACAGGTAAGTATACTTACGTAAGTATATGAAAAATTCCATTTCCACAACACTTATTTGTTATTTTTTTTAAATTAATAAAATTATTCTGTTAGGACTATCTATACCTATGTATACAGGGTTATTTGGAAAACATTAATAACCTCGCAGGACTATATTTTTGCCTTGATTATGAGTCGAAAATGTTCAAGCTATCATGACCTAATATCAATATTTATGGAGATATGCGACACCAAAGTTTTCATATTTTTTGCTATATTTCTGACTTATTTTTTGTAAAACGTATGACTATCATAACAGTAACTCATATCGATTATGAAAAATTCATTTGTTTCAATACAAGTTAAATAAAATGATAAAAACCCTGAAAAAATTCCAATTGGAATGTTTTCCAATTGCAATACGAAGGTTTTTCTTATTTTATTTGACCTGTTTTTAAGGGAATGAATTTTTCATATTCGATATAAGTTACTGTAATGATAGTCATACGTTTTACAAAAAATAAGTCAGAAATATTGAAAAAAAAATGCAAACTTTGATGTCGCATATCTCCGTGACTATTGGTATTAGATCATGATAGCTTGAATATTTTCGACTCATAATCAAGGCAGGAATATAGTCCTGCGAGGTTATTAATGTTTTACAAATAACCCTGTATATCAGCGTTATATGAAAAAGGTGAGCTTTTTATATGATTTAATTACGTTTCATTTGTTTTTCAGCGAGGAATAATATGAGAAATATTTAAACCACGTTCTATTCTATCCAACAATGGCTCTGAAATTCGGAAAAGAAACGTATTTCCGATGACAGTAAAATAACGATTAATTAATTTCACACAATAAGTTTATGCATTAAAAAAAACATTTAAAATGTCGACGTGCTATTTTATCGGACAATGTGCATGCCGGTGACACCTGTTGGTTTGTATTATTTTAAAAGCGAATTTTTTAATGCCATGCGAAATCTCCGAATTTAAATGTGATATTTCAGTTTTGAGGTTAACCCTGAAATTATTACACAATTGTTTAATGTTGTGCCTAATTTCAGAATGTGTTAGTCTTATCGTACGATCGGAACGATAATTTTATTTATTTATTTTCATTACGAGGAAATAGCTCTTCGTTTGTATTGAGCGATAAATGTTCTCCGCCTGCCTCGATTTCATTTCAATTCCTTACATTAAAGATATCTCTCCAAATGATGAAGCTCCGTCGTGAATATTCATGTCTGCCGAGCTACATAAATTCCAAATTGAGCTGAGCTTTCCCGACAAAGGCAGAGTCTTTTAACACTGGGGGATATTTGCTATGTAAAGCTCAACAAAACTTCTCCTCGGCAGTCTTGTTCCATTTCACACTGTTTCTCACTGGTTTCAAGAAACTCTATCCAAATATTGGTCTTTTTTTTTTTTTTTTTTTTTTTTTTTTTTTTTTTTAAATAGAGATGCGAACACGGAATATGTGTCACATCAATATTCTTACTATTTTCAAACTAAGCTAAACGCTTGTGCTATGAAAATAGGACTAACTTGCTAGTCTGGGCTGAGATTCGAACCCGCGACCTTTGGATCACGAGGCGAGTGTCCTAACCACAAGACCAACAAGCTACTCGTGCATATGGATTTGGGAATATACGTTATTTTCCTAAGGTTAAGGTTGATGGTACTGTGAAAGTCTCGGATCGTCAAAAAATAAACGTGTCTTTCATTTCAAAACGTGGTAAGATTGAAGGTCACACTTTCATTACAAACAATACATATTATTTTTTCAATATGCTTGAATATCTTCTTCTGCTTGTGTTATGATTGTGTTCTGTTGTTTCTTTTCTCCTGCTCCTGGGATATGGATAATCAGCTGTCCCTCTATCATTTTGGTGGTCCTTCTGGAAGTCTGCAGTTTGCAGGTGTTTTTTCGCTATTCTTACCACTCGTTGAATCCGCTCTGTCCACGTGGTCTTTCCACTATCAATTTCTATTTCTTCCCCATCGCACGATATCATAGATTTTCCAATTTTTAGAGTTTCGTATTCTGTCTTTGATGGATTGGAGAGTTTTCATTTTGGTGGTTGTTAAGTGGTTCTTCGTCCTCGTGGTATCGGCTCGAACAACATGTGTTTGTTTCTACACACAGTATTTCTCAATCATCCAGTTACAATGATAGCTTCATTTCATTTTATTTTTTGGGAAACATACAGTACAATTTTAAAAAAAATTATATAAAATCAAAAAAAAAATTGCTTGTTCTCTAACTTTTCCTTATAATACTGCTTGATATTTCAACGCCCAAGTACTTGAATCGCATAATTAGCTGTATTATTTTAGTTTAGGCTGTTTTCAAGTTCCACGTTTTTTGTTTTGTCTATGGGTATTTTCATATTGAATCATTGTACCCAGATGTGGGTACAATGATTCAACTTCTTCACTAACCGCTCTAAGAACTGCATCATCTGTATAGCATACAATGTCAACCCTGTTGTTTTCCAGAGTGTATCCTAGATCTAATGATTTTATATCTTCTTTTATCGTGTCCACGATGACATTACACAAGAATAGACTCAAACTGTCTCATTGTCTGATACCGAAAGCAGTAGGGACTTCTTTATTCTCATTTTATTAATTATGTTCAATTTATGAATGGACTCTATGGATAGGTGGTTAAAATATGACTTTCAAATGTATTTTTCTACTACGTTTGAACGAAAACTGTTCACTAGTTCTCACGTATGACTGTGAATCTCACGTATATCAACGAAGAGAAAAATGGATGTCACTTAATAAGGTTTTCATCCAGCAGGGCATAAACTACGAAAAATCTTTATTATCATTGCGCTAAAAACGCTTCAAGTTCAAGAAACAGCAAATAAAATATCAAAATCGTATCGTAATTAGCGAGATGTACAGATTGTTTTAAAATACATCTAGATTATATTATTAAATAAGATAAATATTATTGGGGTCACTTATAAAAAGAATGAATTAAATATATAATTTATATATTTATAAACATTAAATAATTAAAAGTTTCATTTCAAATGTTAGTGTTTTTAAAAAATCTGTGCATTTTATCACTTATTTTCATGCTGGTCATTTCAGCTGTCATTGCGCATGCGCGCTGTATTTCAAACATGAAATTTTGACGTTTTCGCTTTTTATCTTAATGCTAAGTTAACAGCTAGTTTTATATAAAAATGTTTAAAACCTTTCTTCACGATGCAATCATCCACTTTATATTGATTCAAACTGATTTTTTTTAGTTAAGTCACAAGACCTAGCATAATAAAATATTTTATTCACTGCACCGTAGTGCATACAATTTTAACTTTGTTCGACTAACGAACAAATTCAGAATGATTGTTTTCAGATTTATTAATTCACAAAATTATTTTTTGTAAAAAATTGTAATTTGGCCTCTTGTCAAAGATACGTCACTTCCGGCACTGAATAATATTGTGGTGTTTTTTACCTAGTGTTTACGCTTTTAGTTAACTTTTTGATTAAAGCTTTGTGGTGGTGTGGATATTGCTCACAAAATGGGGGAGAGCGGAAGTGTCGAGTTTGTCAGTAATTTACCATTTGACACGGTTTGAATTTGGCGTGAATTAAGCCCGCCCAATTTATTAAAAAACCTTGTCGCGTCAGTCAGCTGCGGGCGCCAAAACACCCACACTGACTTGTCATCAAAAAATTCGTGGAATAAAAATTATTTTTGAAAACATCCTAAAAATCAGAGTGTTAATTGTCTTTTTAGCGATCGTTTTATCGAAATGCTTTAATGATCATTAGCATCTTTTTATAATCACTTCAGCTCCTTACAGAAACTGATGGAATATTATAGCAATCTCCCGTATTTGGTCGCGTAGGTACACGTCCATAAAATTGCTTTTTAAAATTTAAGCGACTTAAGGTGATCGTCTCTTAATGTGAGTGCATTTGCATTTTGTATCACATTTTTATAAAGAAAGGTATCAAATTAAAATTTATTCATAAAGTTATGTACATATTTTAAAATTCGTATATTATTCTTAAATGAGACAAACAGAATTATTTAATGTAATAGATCTGAGGAACGTATGTCGCGACGCCAGAAAGAGACTGCATGACAGAGAGAGAGAAGGTATAAAAAGGCGCGTGAATGTCGAGTCGAGGCCCTTTTTACTACCATTGTTATCGAGACCGCATCTTACTGTATAAACGGTTGTCTAAACCCGTATTGTTACCGAATAAATAATTGTTACCGAAGTCTTTACTTGGAGCAACCTCATCCCAAAACGAGAGTATTACATTTAATAAATTTATTAATTATTATCCTACCAACGATGTTTTAAAAATGAAGGAATTTTCTCCATTTTATGGGCTTTATATTACTGTATGGGCTCATGTCATGTCTTTTTTTCAATAATATTACAAAGCTACGGATATCTTTAATAAATAAAAAATATTTTAAAATCTTGCAGGTTTTTTACAATTAATGTTTTATAAGAATTTGTTGAATATTTTAAGATTTGTGGTTTTCTTAACCCTTTTAACATAGTGAACAAATTTGAATGGGAATCGTAAGATGATTTGTGTACTTTTACATGGGATTTTTTATAAAATATAGATGCAAACAGAGAATACGTGTTGCATCAATCTTCTTTTTCATGTACCCTGTCAGGTCCTCTGACGTCGGCGATCATCTGGGAGAAAGTTTCCCTGTCCAGGGTAGTACGGAACAGCTCTTCCACGCTTCTTATCCCGGTCCACTCTCGGATGTTTGGAAGCCAGGAATGCCGCCTCTTTCCGACCCCTCTGCGACCCTCAATCTTCCCCTTCACGACGAGCTGAAGAATGGTCTTGCATCAGTAATATTACTATTTTCGAAGTTTGCTAAACGACTTTGCTATGAAAGTAGGACTAACTTGCTGGTGTCCTGAAATGGGGCTCGAACCACCAATCACTGAATCATAAAGCGAGAAACATAACCACCAACAAGCTACTCACTGAAATAATGCTAAAGCGACATAAAGCATTTGAGTCGTGGATCTAGAGACTGCTTCCAAAAATTAGCTGAATTGAAAGGATTACAAATGACAATGATAAAGAAAAAATCCTTGAAATTACAAAACAAAGATGCAGTATTTTGACAATATCATGATATATCCTGAGAAGTACCAGATCCTGCATCTAATCAATCAAGTCAAAATGCAGAAGAGGTCCTGGGAGATGAAAGACATCCTAGCTAAAAAACCCGGGGCAATGATTCGGTAAATCCATGTTCCAAGTATGTAGAGCCGCTACAAGTAAGATAATGATTGATAAGAAAAATAGAAAACAGGTCGTAAAAAGTAAAATAATAAAAATTTACATTGAAAATCCTGTGGATTTCTTGATACTTTAAGAACTTGGAAACCTACGTCATCAATTGTCAAACTGCGTCTACTTGGGAATTTTGGGTACATCGCAAGACAGCCACGAGATTGGTGGTATTAGACCAGGACCAAGAAACCCGTGTCACCTAGAGGGTTGTTGACAGGTGGCAGACAACTGGTGACACCATCTTTAGGTATGTTTTCATTCAAAATAATGCGAAACGAATAACGGCAACATAAGTCCCAAAACAATGAAAAGAGTACTGACCAAAACAAGAAAATTAATTGCGGGGCACCACTAAATAAAAAGACATATACTGTTGTGGAATCATGGCTGTGAACGATAAATGAAACACTTGAAATGAATGCACTTTTTATTTATCACCAAAGTCATTGAACACGAACTTTACTGGAGCAGTAATATGTCAATCGTACTAATTTCCCACTAATTACACGTCTGTGGAAAAATTTATACTCGACTTCTACAGTATTCTTCTGTGATAGCACTTTTTCACTATACCACGCACGGTAGGTACTCTCGTAATTTATTACACTAGTTGCTTTGCACTTCTTTGCCACCATTGTTTCTAACAACTATGTGGATGGCGCAATGCCGTCGCGTATTTATAAAGAACACCCCAGTGGTAGTACTCATATACAAGACTAACACCCCAGCAGCACTGGCAAAATCTAACCTAACCTAACCGAGCCTAAACTCTGGGGAAGGTATTTCGACATTACGAGTAGGCGTGTGTTGGTTTTTATCATTTGTAAGGTTGCTATAACGTCATCGTTTGGGGTAACCTTCACTCCCTTAAGGATAACTATCCTTGGTTAGGTTGGTTAGGCGTCCTCTACATATCACCAAATTGTCTAAAAAGATGTAGTTAGGTTAGGTTAGGTTAGATTGGTAAGGTGTCCTCTACATATCACCAAATTTTCTTCAAAGATGTGGTTAGGTTATGTTTTACTTCTAGTGATTTTTTTAAGAACTAACAATTTTAATTATCTTAAAATAAAATAACTATTTATATGACACCACTTTATTGAGTTTACACCAACTAGTTTCAACTCACAGCTGAGTCTTCATCAGGGTTCAGTATTAACTAAACAAAAACAAAATTACAAGCAATCAAGAAAGCATTAAGGGAAGAAAGAGACAGAACGTCAACTGTGGTGGGGGTTGGGTGAAAGAGCGGATATGGGTGGGTGCAGTTAATTGAAAGGGGAATATAATATCTAGAATTGGACTATGCGACAAATCTAGTTGTTTATTAAGTAAATATTTTTTAACTATTTTTAATGATTTTTATTTCTAATGCTTCCAAATTATTGAGACGCATACCTACGTTATTTCTATGAAGTACATCTACACCCGAGGATTGGTCAAATGTGTGGTTTTTTTCTATCAAATGGATTGCAAATTCTGAATAGCATTCACTACTTAAGCATTTTTTGTGATGTTAATGCTTTCTTGATTGCTTGTATGTCTGTTTTTGTTTAGTTAATACTGAACCCTGATGAAGACTCAGCTGTGAGTTGAAACTAGTTGGTGTAAACTCAATAAAGTGGTGTTATACAAATAGTTATTTTATCTAAAGATATCATGTCTGACCACAATGTGTTTGCTTCGTGTGAAAATTTTAATTGTGTTAATTTTAATAAAACGACTTTTTCTTATTTTCCAAGAATCAGCCCGACTATCAAGCAAGAGCGGTCAGGGCGAGGGGTGGTCAGGGGCGTAGCGGGGGCGGGCCGAGGGTGCTGTATCTCGCTCGTTATTTTTTAATGAGAGACGATTATTCCAAGTGCGATGCGTCTTGAGAGCGCCATTAAAACAATGCACCGGAGCGATTTAATTTCCAAGAATAAAAAATGAAATATTCCTCCAACAATGGCTCGCAGGCGCAATCTCGTCTGGAAGGGAATCCATTGCCATTTTTCACTGGCCTCCCTTTTTCGAGGATTGCGATCGAGGAGGACCATCAGAGTGGAACAACACCGTTTATATTATACTTTACTGAGGAGTCTGCCCTAACAGTTATGGGAATAAATGTATGCTTCAATAATGGGACAGTTTTACTACTGTGCATCCTAAATCAGCCAAATCAAACTCATCAATTCGCTTCTACTGTGTTTTATTGTTTTGTTTTTATTTATTTTATTGTTTATTTACATTTGTTAATACAAGTTGCTAATAACTGCCATACTAGGTAAAAACTGTTCTGTGGCAGTTATTCTCATATGATATTTATGTAATATTAACAAGTGACAATTAAGAAAGTATAAACGTGAGAATGAAAGTAGATCAATAATAATAAAGTAAATCATAGGAATACCTAAATCTAAAAGAGAAGAAAAAGAAAAGAAAATATACATACAAAATGAAGATAAGAATTTAAGTAGTTACAAAAATAAATATTATGTTATAGTATAATTTAAATTATATAATCAGTTTTTGCCAATTCAGAGGTCAAGGGCGGATCACTTCTTCAGCATACTTCTACCTGATATTTTTATAAATTTAGTAATATGATGTTTAAAAGGTTTGTGTAGAGTTGTTTCTTTAGTTTCATTAGGTAACTTGTTAAAAACAAGCGGGGCAGTGAAATTAAATTGTCTTTGCCCAAAAGACGTTTTCCTTTTAGGTATCTCGAAGTTAATTGTTTTTAATAATTAACGCGTTAATAACGCGTGTTTGTTGTGTACGATTATTGTCCTTGTGGAATTTTACAAGTATGGTTTTAAGGTATAATTGTCTCTGGTCAAGAACGTTAAATATTCCAAACAAATCATCTGAAGGAAACATTCTTGGTGATTATACGCATGATGCATTTTTGTGATTTTGTCAGCGAATCCATGATAGATCTGACACCCTCCCCATCCAATTATGCCATAGGATAATAGGGATTGACTGATGGAACAATATAAAGTCTTGAAGGATACAATATCTACCACATTTCTCAGATTTATATATATATTTGTTTTGAGATGTGAAATTTGATAAGTTTTAATATTTATTGAGTTTGGATTAAATATTAATTGTTTTAGGTTTTTTTGATTCCGTTGGCACTAAGTTCCTAGACTGCGTGTCCGTTGCTTGTTTAATTCGTCCATTTTGTTTTTCTCTTTTAGAAAAGGAGAGGGTCGTTTTCATAATTTTTCTGTCTCTACGGTGAAAGCTTTCTTCATTTATGTTTACATTTTTTGTTTATATTTTTTTATTTTTCGTCGTTATGAATTGGTATTTTGTTATTATTGTTATTTTGATGACATTATGTTATTTTCTTGTCTCATTTCATTTTATAATTTTATCAATTTTGCAAATTCATTGTATTTTTTGTATCATGTTATTTTCATTAAATAAATTTTTGTATTCTTAATGTACCCTAGAGACAGTGATGTTTGTGTGGTTTACTATGCTTTGTATGTGGCGTAGCGAGGAAACCGCTTTAGAACTGAAACAGCACCAATCTGGATGACAAAAGAGTAGCGTCGATATGGGAGCTTTTGCTCGTAGAACGGTCCTGGATATACGGTGGATCCCCTACATACCCAGTCTAATTCTTGATGTGTATAAATGTGAACTTTTTATAAATTCAGTGTAAATATACGACAAATAGCGAGAGTTTATTTTAATCTTTATTTTGATATACTAGTCCCTGTAGGTCCCTGACATTTTTTCTTATAATATAACTGTGTATAGGATAAAGCTGATACAATTCTTTACATCTCAACGAAATGGAAATGGATAATAAATTTTTCTCTATTATTATTTTACCTTTCACCTATTATTATTTGTACCCTTAACTGTATTATTATTTTATCTGTCTTATGTTTTTCTGTATTACTATTTTACCTTTTAACTATTATTATTTGTACATTTTAACTGTATTATTATTTTATCTGTCTTATGATATTTTTTAAATTTATATTCTGTATATTTGTAAATGCCGATAATGGCGTTAAATAAATAAATAAATAGGTCGACCACAATCAACTAGCATTGTCCGGTAAGAATAAAGCGGAGAGAAAGTTGCCTGGCAAGCCCGTATTACAAGCCTCAATATAATATTCGGAATAAATATATATTTTTTAGTTTAAAAAAGGTTACTTACTTACTAGAAAAACTTCGTTTGTGTTCTTTTTTTGCATTGTAACGATACATATTTTTTGCGCACATTCATTTGAATGCGGTCTAGCTATAGTAATTTTGACTCCAAGATTTGATTGCAGTTAGCAGTACGGTGAATAAGATGACAAACATTTAAAAAAAATACTTAAGCGTTGTTTAAACAAACGAAATCAATAAAAAAACCTTATTATAATATTTCTAAAGTGAATATCCCGAGGTAAGGGCGATCCGCACGTTCAGGCCCGCCATGAATATTCATGGGATTCCCGACAAGAAGTTGTAGAGCTGCGCAATCGAAAATTTGTAAAACATGAGTAATTTTGCGAACACGTACAAAAATTTTTCGTTAAAAGGGCTAGATTTTAATTTTTCCGTGTGGATGGCCTTTGTCCAGTTCGCTTCTGATCCCACCAAAGGGTTTAATGTAAATTGTTCATAAAGCGCCTCTCGAATAAATCAGAATTTTTTATTGAAATATAACACGAATCCATTACGCCTCTTTTTCTTTTTTTTTAAATTTTTATTCTTTCTTGTTACATTATTTTAACATGCCTAAGTTTATTTCATAACATATTTATCATTATTAACATATTTCTAAAAGACCTACAATTGGCCATCTATATTATATTAATATTGTCTATGCTTCTTTGTTGTGCTGTCTCTTAAATAAATAAATAACAATTTATATGTAATTTAATGATGTGATATTTATATGTCAATAATGGTATATTTTATAAAATATATACCTTTGTTTTTTTGTTTGTTTACAAGCAAGTTGCCTGCAGTCTCAGCACGGATTTTTCTAAGAAGACAGACATAGGGTGTATAATCTTAATTATTAATTTATGCATATAAGTAAAAACTCGTTTCGATAATCAGATGTAGTGCTTTCAAATTTATGTTTTCCTATACTAAATAAATAAAACAAACAACATTAATGTGGAACAAAAACAACTATTTGTTCCATATTTTTCTACAATATTTTTTTTATAAATGTAGAATTAGTCAAAAATATACGTAAAGTTATGGCACTCATAAATGTCTCATAGACACGAAGCTACTTTTTACTTGATAAAGTAAATATGGAAGCCTCTTTTGGGTATCAGGGCTTACGACCTATCGCGTGACTCGCTTAAGTGATCACATTACACAGTGTAACGTTCACCACCTGATGATAATGACCACATCTATGACATTTTTGGAAGTTATATGCGAGTTGTATTTTACTACTGCCGTCTGTGGTCATTCCCATAAACCAGAATAACACACAAAAACTAACTTGGTCTCTATGAGACATCGTAAATATATATTGATTAATAATATCCCTCTGCTGATAAAAAATTGAAAAATTTCAACATACTCAAAAATGTACCTTTTTTTTTGAAAAATTAATTAAACATTTTTGGTCGCTTCATTACTTAGTCGAAAAGAGGTCAGTGTTTTGAAGCAGTATTAACTGTATATTATGCTTATATGATTATTTTTTTAATGCACGATTCTTTAGTCACTCTAATGTTGCCACTTTCAGAGGACTAATATCAGACAATCAACCCCAAAGAAAGTATGAACTCGGCGTTACCCAATCCCCATGACTTAGTCTACAGTGGGATGTAGACGTCGGAACAGTGAATAACAGCGACACTTAAAGAAAGTCGAGATGAGAAACTTCAAAAATGAAATTGAAGCGGATCAGAGGAGCACAGCAGACTATCGAAGCGGCGATCGTAAGTAATTAATTAAGTACTGTACAAGCCCGGCCCCTTTGCGCAATCACCTAAAATGCTTTCTCTTCTAATGAATATTGTAGCAGGAGTCTCCATTTTCCTTCATAAAGATTTCAAATCGTTTTATACAAAAACTCCAACAAAATAACGCCTTCCCTCCGGGGATAAAATGTCTAAATAATTACGAGAGGCGGCTGGAACGGCTCTCGCGGGGGACCGGTTATTGGCCATTTTTCAGAATTTTTCATTGACTCCCCTTTTCGGTGTTTGGGGATATTATGCCGTGTTCCGGGGCCATTAGCCGGCCTTTCAGGACAGAAGGAGTGGGTACTTTTTCATCAGGGATGCGACAGAGCCTCCAATCCGAATATTCGAATATTCGAACATCGAATATATTCGCCTTTTTTTAAGTATTCCTTATAAGAAACAAAGATTTACGAACCCTGAAAGTCATTTGCAATGGGCTATATAAAGATGTAAACGCCGTAAATTGTCGGACGTCTTTTGCATTCGCCTTTTTTGAAAGTCATGCTTATCTTTATAGTTTTATTACAATAAGCACTTACGGTTACGGTCAACGAAGAAGTCGGCTTTTTCATAAATACTTGAGCCGACAAACAAGAAGTTATATACAAAATAATTTTTAAAAGACTTGCACGTCGGGTGTGAGATATAAACATATCTAAAATGTTGTCAGTTATCGAGAGAATACTGATTCGTCTGTATCTATTTTTTTATTGTTTTTATATAGGTCTGTATATTTTCAAAATTGAAATATATTTTTTGTTTTTTTTTTTAAATTTGTATTTCTAAATTCAACATTATTTTTCAATATATTTTTTGTTGTTCTTTTATAACATATATTTTTAAAAATTAAAATAAATAAATTCTCTACAATTATTATGTTTTTTATATAATATATAGAATGTATTTATCTGTATTTATCATTCAAAGCAAATTGTTCAATTTTTAAAAAATTTACGAATATATTCGAATATTCGATTATATTATCATTAACTATTCGATATTCGAGTAGTTGGCATCTCGAATATTTGGAGGCTCTAGATGTGACCGAAGCACGCTCTATGCTCTGGAACTGAATAAAGTTTTCAAATAAAGATTTCTGACAACCTTTTTGCTAACCGTATGTATATACTACTGTTAATTCATAGTAATGTTATATGTGAATGCATTCAAAATGCATATTAAGGATCTCGTGGTGTGATTTTCACAGGTTTGACGTACGGTATACGTCATCAAAATTATTTCGAGGAACGGGATACACATTCAAAAATCTGCATGTCTTTTAAATGCTTGTATGTCAGATTACACATATTATGACAAAGGTGGACGTAAGTGATGTTAACGGATTGAGTACAAATCTAAAATGTTATTGCACCGGGCGCGAGAGGATTACGTACTCAGTACAAATTGGCGTGCTCAGTCAACTTCGGGTGGCCACGGTTTGTGAACTTTAAGTCAAATCGGGTTGAAAAAACTTTTAACGATCCCCTTGGTGCCATATAATTAAAGAACAAAAAGAGCACAAAACACAGAAAACTCTCAAGGGGAAAAAAATTGAGTGAAAATTCGGAAAAAAAAACATGACGCCAAAGTAAGTACTAAGAGATTAAAAATTTATTTTATTGTTACTGTTAATGTCATATATTTAGTAATATTTTTCATGAATAAAATATTTTCAAAATTTTAAAATGGAGTGGGGTGATATGCCGTCCCCTAAGGATCTTTCTCCGTGACGTGCGCAGCTGGTGGATATGATCATGTCGCCAGGGTTTGAGTTTGAAACAAAAGAGTCAATAATTTTCTTAAAAATATTGAATAAATATTTTTTTGGTGCAAATGGCAGCAGTTCAAAAATATTTTTATTGAAAATTATTTTTGAACGAAAAGAAATTTGAACTAGAAAATTCATAATAAGCAAAAGACGCAATTTATCAAGAGGGAAAAAGTATGCTACATCATACATAATGTCATTAGTAATATGTACGTGAAATTGTTTAACATATTTGGCCCTACAGTTTTAAAGATATTTTTTCCACCATTCTGAAAAGGAAGTCCCAAATAATGAAATTCGTTAAAAAATGTAAAAAAAATGTAATAAACCTACCACGATAGCTTCACATTACTATATTTCGAATGAGAAATGACATATTTTTAGAACCAAAAGCTGTAATATAGAGTTAACAATATTTTTTGTGATGGTGTAACTCCTTAATACACAATAGCAGTGTCCTAACTGTTAAACAAAAACAACTTACCAAATAGTTCGTAGTAAAAAATATTAAATGTGATATAAAGGGTATCCAATTTTTATCTTATAGAACAAAAACTTAATATCCTTGGTCATCCCAGCGACAGTTGACGAAAATTTAAAAAAATCAATTTTTGTTTAACTTTTAAGGATTTTAACCCTGGAAATATTATTTGTTATTTATTTATAAGAACGCGCGTTCCCGAGGCTTTATTTGTAGTTGCCAGTTAATGGATCCCGCCCCCCTCCTACCCATTCCCGCCCGGCCCGCCGGACCGCTCACCTGCTGTGATGTAAGACATTTGACGTATCGAGAGGGGGGTTCAAATTCTATGGGCGGATTGAGGTCACCTGGGCGGGGGGCGGCTCTTTAAGGGTGTATCAATCACCAGAAATAAAGGAAGCGGCAATAAGGGGCAAGTAGGAGCGACGGCGACTCGAGGCATTGTGAGGCTCTGAACTCTGCTCGGAGCGAGGTGACAATTCATTATTTGCCATCTCTCCATTATTTTGCCCAATGACACAGTATTTGTACAGACAACCGCATTGTTCGACATTTTTATTTGAAGAAAAATAAACATACAATTCTAGGAACTCGGAGATTAATCGTGAAATCGGGTGGGAGCAAATACACGATTAAAATTAGATTAGAAACTATCTAACGAATTCTAAAATAGAAAAATATCTAAATATAATTTATAGGAATACACTACGTTTACACCACTTTTTTTTATAATTGAAAAAAGTCAACATGTTTCAAAGCCAATGGCTTCTTCGTCAGGATAACAAAAATTAAATTTAAAAATCGGAGTATAGATAATCAAAATATTAAAAAGTTATATATGGAAAATGAATAGTATAAAGTACCTACTTAACATGAATATAAATTTAAAAGATAACTATTTGCAAAAAGGACCTGATTATTTATAACATTCAAAGTGTGTTTATATAAACTATAATTATAATGTCACCACAAAATAATTTTGCTATGTTTGAAGAAGAAAATATTTAAGTATATAGATACGATTAGAATACTAATCTAGAATATTTTCTTGCCGGTAGAAAAATAAAACCTTATTATTTTATTCAACAGCTATGCATTGATAACAGTCCTGATCTTGACAGATAGTCCTACAAAATTATTTGTGTTGTATTAATCTGAACATTTTTTTACAATAATTAAGAAAATATATGCATTATTTGATAGGCCGCGGCCATGAAATTCTTTTCAGAGTCTTAGAAATCACCCTTATTTACGGAATATTTATATGTAGGCAGAACATGTTTTCTTACGATTGTAAAGCTAATAAGGTGACAAACCTCTACTTAAATAATTAAAAATGTCTAATATTAATAAAGTTATATATTTTTAAATTTGCAAGAAACTTTTATGTTTTCTATAAAACTGTTACGTCTGCACGTTGGTCCATTTTTGATAATGATATTACGAGAAATGCATTAAGTATATATTTTTTAATAACATAGAAAAAAATAAAACATTTTTTAATTTCAGGCAGAAAATAATAAAAATTCGACTCAAATAATATTCAAACATTTGTGGAAAGTGAAAATAACGTAAACATTTTGACACATGCAGTCGGACATCGACTTTCTTCGGGTATTTAAAAAAAATTGATTGCCGATGCGCAATAAACAATTATTACATCGTCGTATCTTTCTATCATAACTTTCCACTCTAGCAATATTCTCTTTTATCACACATAATATTTAGATTAACTGTGAGAATCGTATTGAAAGAGCACGATCAAATCACAGAATAACTCGAGTTTTCAATTTGTAAAATGAATGTCCAGCCTTAACTCAAAAAATTATGAATATAATTAAACGAAATAACTTTGTTTATCAACACCTAATTTTTGGTAAAACCAACCGGTTTCGGAAACAACGTTCCTTCGTCAGGGTATACTTAATATTAATTAAACTTTACAAAATTATGAATAATCATACCTCAGTGTCGAGTGTCTAAAGGGGAGTAAATAGTGGGGGGTGCGAAAGAAACAGGTGATAGGATGAAAGGGAACATATTTAAGATAGGACTGTAAGTTAGATTTTTTTGGTTATTTATAATAGATTCATTATTATTTATGGCTTTCTTAATTTCTAGGGCTTCTAAATTATTTAGACGTCTATTATTACTATTAATGTGAAAAATATTGACTCCTGTTTTTTATCAAAACTATGGTTATTCTCAATAATACGATTGGCAAATTCCGAAAATTTGAATTACTTAAGCATCTTGTATGTTCTTTAATCCTAATATCAAAATTACGACTCTTTTGTCCAATATAAAAAGAGGGACAGTCATTACATTTTAGTTTATAAACACCCTAGTGTGTCAATTCGCGACACAAATAGACTCACTCAACATGTTTTACACCAACACGTTAACATTTTTCAAAATTCCACCCCACTAAAGGCATAGGTGGGGATGATCCTGGAGCTTCAGCTCAGCCCTCGAGGGTATCAATCACCAAGAAAGCAAGCAGACACCAGGAAATAACGTCATAACGAAGACACTGTCAGCTCCTTGTCTCGGATGAAAATGATCAGAACACGGCATGAATATGTATCGAGTCAATCAACTCAATATGAATAAAGGAGTGAATTGTCTTTTTTATTTTATTACTAGCTATCCGTATCTTACTTTGCCCAGGATTAATTATTATTTAAAATAAGGAGGAGAGGTGGATGTCTTAAGTATTTTTTTCAGGCAGAGGTTGAATGAGATTTTGAGATAATTTTTTTTTCTGGATGTTAGAGCGTAATATTTGTAAGGGATGAAATTTAATACGCACATATTTTTATAAGGAGACAGCACTTATTTTTTTCAGAATCCTAAAGTGTATATTCTTCTATCTTGGCTCATCACCTTTGCTTAGGCTACATTCATACATCTTCTCATGCAAGCTCTACCGTTGTTAAGGTTTTTAACAGTGCCATCCTACAACATTTGTTGTATTTGATCATGCCGGATCTTTCGCGGACGTCCTCTATTCCCGTTGCCTTCAACAGTCGCCCCATATATTTTCTTAAGCATCCTTTCCTCGCTCATACATTCTACATGACCAAACCGTCTCAGCACTCTTTTCGTTATTCTGTAATAACACGCTATTATTTAATTATATTAACCTACAAAATTTAACCTTCTTTTATATTTCGCTCCAACAAAAAAATTATTTTCAGATAAAGTAATTATGTTTCTAAGGCCGTCATTACTTATCTCTTCTAAAATAAAACTGTACATTATTTGATGTAAACGTTACGGGTAATTTCACTTTTTCATGTGAAATATTGTTTTGTGAACAAAGCGCTCGAGGGAATTTCTCCAGAGGCCGATTTTGACTGAAAACTGATTGAAACGTTGGCAATATCACAAAATGAAACAAGACTAAACAATTCAATCAGGCGTCTCCGATGTGGAGGGGCTGAAGGGAAGTGTGGGGGAAGGGGGGCGCACTGTTTCAATATGTGAAACGACGGAAACGGAACATTCATTTCTATTCGAAACAAAGAGATGTCAATCAAGAGACGTCGTTGTGCTGACAAATAATCAGAGTCGGAAAAGATTGGTGAGGAAGATGGCACCTCTAAACAAGTGGAGAATACGAGAGCTCTGATATTCCTGGTATGATGGTAATGGGCCTAGATTAGCACTGACCCTCGATGCGTGACCGGGCTAACCAATCAGAGGCCAGGAATAAGTGGCAGACTCCGTGCCGCTCGCTTCATGGTGGTAGCAGATGACTGAGTTGGATTGGTAAGTCGGCGATCAACTTCGAAATTCTCAGGAATATAATTTAGAATGAATGTTTCATTCCATGAAATAAAAAACTAACCCATAAAAACCAAACTTTTGTTATACTCCCTTTCTCATTGAAACAGGTTTTGTGCCTACTCCACGCGTCGGGATCGAAAATTAAACAATATATAAATCAGAATATTTTTGAGTTTGTTCAAATCTTTCAGAACGGTAGTGCTGGATTTCTTGTCACAGAGACATCATTAATCAATTAATCTATATTATAGATGTCTCACAGAGATGTCTATGTACACCAAAAAATGACTTCTATACCTACTTTCCCATAAAAATACAGTTTCGTCTCTGTGAGACATCTATAATATAAACTAATATATAAATCGTTAAAATTTCGAAAAATCCAAAATTATATTATAATTATTAAATTTTTGGAAATAAAAATTTATTAGATCATTTTAATCATCGCCAGGAGTCTGCCTGCAAAGTTATACTTCGATTGGATCACAGGAAAACGGTTAAAAATCTATCCAAAGTTTTTTCGGCAGACAAGCCGACAAGCAAACGAGCAGACAAGCTTAAAATAGAACCCTGAGAAATTTTAACCCATTTTATTCAATTTGTTTTATTTACATTTGTGTAATAAGATAAAATTTATATTTCCGTAATAATTTTATTAACAATTAACAACCCGTGTACATTTTTGGATAAATTTCACCACACCTCAAAAAAGTACTCACGATGGAATCGATATTCCATTTTCAACAAAATCTGACAAAAATCCTTTTACAAAGTTATGAAATAACAAGATTACTTTTACATTTGGCACAAAGTCTTCTTTTAATATGATTTTTTTATTATCTTTTCTAAAAACATTTGCAATATTATATCTTACTTTTTACAAAGACGATGGGTTTAATGTTTAATGTATATTTTCAGTGTGGAAGGTAAATAAAACTAGCGAATCAATTACTTTTTTTGTTGGCTTGATATTTGAAAGTTTGATTCGGTAGATACGATTGTTATTCACGAGACAAATAAATCCTTCGCATAAACTTGACCTATTTTGCAAAGAAATAAATATTTTGTACAACTGGAGTCTACTTGATTCTAGTCTGTTTCTTAATAGGTAAACAAATAAACAACACCACCAATTTTGCTTTCTGTCATCGACGCCATATAAAATCTATTCGCGGAAGCATCCTATCCGAAGCAACAAAATTATAAATAAACGCATGTGTTATTTCTCGCGTAGACAATTGTACTGGTATCTATGCTCATCTCCCGAAAGAAGAAATAAACAAATAATTGATGAAGGGTGTTTCAAAATTTGGGCATATCGCACACTTCATTTTCACTGGCTTAAATGTTAAGAGAGGATTGAATATAAGTTGTGCCTCACAATATTCAAGGATATTTACCACATGGCTCCTCAATATATTTATGACTTCTGCATTCCATTTGTCACAAATAATCGACAAGCTGTACGCTCAGCATCAACATCCAATACAAGTAGGTTAGTTGAAGGTTTACCCGGCTATCTCAAGTATAGGTTTAACCTACTATTTCGTTTATTTCGTTCTATTTTTCATTTTACTCAATTTATAAGTAATAATTAATAAGTTCTATAAATATATAATTTTCCCTTTCATTATTGCCTTCAAAGTCCACGATTGCACACCATATATAAATGATAAATGCACCAGAGAATGCACAAATATGACCTTATGTATTTTTGGTATACAAGAAAGTCAAGATTCAGAACTGGTAGTGGAAAATAGATATCAGACTTTTAGACAGACGACTAAAATCCGCGTGTATTTACAAAGTAATCTTTAGAAGTAGAAGAACGTTTAAGTCGGCAGTATTGGCAGGATAACCATAAATGATTTCTTCTCAGTTCGTTCCTTTCACGAAGTCTCATTTATTCAAAGAACGCTTTAGCAATAATATATTAGTGGATAGAGTAGTACAGAATCGTAAAAGATCTCCTCTCTGAATGCAATAAATTATGGGCGACGTGATTCTGGATTTCAGATTTCCCCTTTAATCCGCGGCGGCCGCCGAAGCCTGACTTTGCAGGAGCGATAAAACACGAGCCTATTTTTGAGCTCCCGCCCCACCCCGCCTGCACCGAACCTGGGGAAGATAAAGTTCTCGGGACATGACAGATGCGAGGAGCAGCGTGTTCGCAGCGAGTCGAACAATACGGAACGCCAACAGGAACACGAACAAAATATTGTTTGATTTATGCAAACTGTCCTGAGTGTAAGCGAGTTCTTGATTCACGGCAAACTTAGTACACCTTGCTGTGTCTTAAATTTGTGGTATTTGTCTTACAGAGGTTATGCATTTATTAAATAAAAGGAAAGGAACGAAAGACAGGGTATGTAATATTACCAAGTGACTGGAACGGAAAGACTAACACGAAACAATTGCATGGGTCTGTAATTAACCACCTTAATTCCAGTCTAACTAACTAACTAACTTACCATCACGCCGTTTCCCCGTGGGAGTAGGCAGAGAGGATAGAGCGCCATACTCTTCTGTCCTGGCATACAACCTTCGCTTCCTCTACATTCATACATCTTCGCATGCAAACTCGACGGTTGTTCTGGCTTCTAACAGGACCATCTTCCAGTCTCTGGTTAATCTGGTCATGCCACGTCTTCCATGGTCGCCCTCTCTTTCTGGCGCCATCAACACTTGCATAGTATATCTTTCTTACCATTCTTTCCTCATTCATTCGCTCAACATGCCCAAACCACCTGAGCGAAACGTCTAGAAACCATTAAATGTAAACCAGTAAAAGTGGAACGACATCGTAAAAACAAAACAGTTTTTGTTTTTACAGAAGCTAAACCTGAAACACACCATAGAAAACAGGCGACAAACGGCGATTTAGTGTAACCAGCGAAAATAAATTAAAGAAGTACTTATCGGACATTCAATAGTGAATAGTGTTCAAAAGAAGTGCAAACTCTACAGTCGAGTGAGTGAGTGAGTGACAATTAGTGTGAAATTATGGGAATCAAAGAATAGGGGAGAAGGTATTTGAAATTAGATGAGGCATAAGTGGTGGATCAGAACAGGAGAGTACGATTTTTTATCCTTATTGCCAACCCTGCGAGGAAACTCACCGATAGTAAGTGTGTTAGAAAATAGCTTTCCATCTTACTGCATGAGAAATCTATTATTTTAGCAGTTATCAAACTATTTATATTCTGAGACAAGATTAAAAAATAAATGCAACACTTAAGAAGAAATTAACTAAATTTAAAATATAAACAAATGCCACTGGACCCAATCTTGATCGTAATCACTTTTTCAGGATATTCCTGTGTATTCTGGATCCTTCTATAATTTTAAATTTATTTTATTCATTTGTAGTGTTGAGAAATCCTTCATACTTCTTCTTCCTTGTACTGTCCCAACTCATTACTTAAGTAGGCTGTTGGGGTCGGCTCCTCTCGTTTTCTGACTGTTTCTTTTTCAGGTATTGCTCTCATCCAGGCCATTTCTCTGTAGTATTTTGGTACATTGAGTCATCCAGGAATTCCATAGATATTGCCTGCATTATGGTCTCCGTCTCATGTGCCCGTACCATCTCAACTGTCGTTCCTCTAGCTTACTATTTATATCCTGGAAACCCTGGCTACCTCGATACGTAAATTTTTAATCCTATCTTTTAGTGTTACTCCTGCTGACCATCTAAGCATTCGCATTTCTATTATTTCGAGTTTACAAACTAGGAGTTATGCATAGTTCAGCATTTAGAGCCATACATTATCGCGGTACTAACAATAGTCTGGTATATCTTTTCTATAAGTTTTAAAGGCATTTTCGGGTTACGGATCTGTTACGGATCTGAAATTCATTCATCTCACACCTATTCTAAGATCAACATTCACTGCACATCCTCCGTCTCTGTGAATGAGTGAGTCCAGATACTTAAATGCGCCACAGTTGTCCAACGTTTCTGCATCCAGTTGTATTGAAGGAGTTACAGCATTTGTGTCTTCAAATGGCAGGTACAGATATTCCGTATTTTTCCTGCTAATTTTAGGCCACTATCCTCCAAGACTTTACTCCACCTTTCCAGGCTATTCTGCAAGTCACAACAATTGTCTGCTATTAGTACTACATCATCTGCCAAAAGATAAAGATTATGAATAGCAATGGGCTAAGGACAGATCCTTGGTGTACTCCCGACACTAATAAAAAACTTTGGTGATGTTCCTGATGTGCATTTTACTTGTGTTTCTACATCAGCATACATATCTTGAATACAATATCATACACATAGTGACCACATACCCTTCTGTTATGTCATGAGATCTCAATGCCGTTCATATCAGGCTTCGGGGTACCTTGTTGAATGCTTTTTTTAAGTCTACAAATACCTTTTTTTTGCATCTCGATATTTTTTGATAATCCTTGATGATGTGAAGGTAACTATTATTTCTACAGTTTCATATTAGCTCAAAATATGAAAAAAAAATAAAAGTCTCTATTTAATAATATAAAACGACATTTTATTGTAATTTTCTTTAACCAAAGCTGTAAGAATCTCAAGTGTAAAAATTCTACGTCTTTATAGGATTTATACATTTAAATTCATTAGCACTTTGCATTTCCGCGCGAGCCAAGATCCGAGTGATTTCACTCGAGGTGGGTATTGAATAAGAAAGTGGTCGGAAAAAGCCCCTATTACCACTGTAACGTGCTGCCACCCCGTACCAGCCTTTCACCCCCCAGCGTCTACGAGGCAAGACTTGCAAACTACCCGTTCTGTAAGTAATGGGGCTTTCAAAATGTACCGCTTGATAAATTATAATAATATGCAAAGCTGAGTAAGACGCCATGATGACAAACAATATAGATCTGTCACGAACCTACTTGCGTCCATTGGCTGTCGGGCCATCCATCCCCCGACATTATCTAGAGGGTGGTAGGCCATTAGACGTGGCGTAGATTTAACCCCTTTTTTTGTACGACAAAACTTTGATTTTTTGGATTTTTTTTGATATGGCTTCGATTATTTGATGCGAAACATCTTTACGTTCAAATTATGGTAGCAAAAACAGTTTAATCATCGTTCTCCGAAGCAAAACAGTCTCCGCTTGGTACGACCTCAGTGGAAGTGAGACGAAAAACAGTAGGTTTTGATTAACACGAATGAGTTATTGTTATCTTGCCCTTGAGAAAAATATTGAATTGAAAATTTTATCTATTAAATCTAAAAATATACAATAGTACGCCCTGATGTTATAAACGACTCTCCAAAAGCCTCGGGAGTGAAAGATTTTGAATGAAAATTTCTCCGAAAAGTATTTGGACGGTGAATCAATAACGTTATCAGGTTTTTACGGCCATTCACGTATTAGCTTGCAATACCACGTCGAAAATTAATATTTGCTATCAACACGCCAGCGAATCATCAGCCAGTTTCGTTAAGGTTGTGTACACGCAAACTCTAACCAGAAGAGTTTGATCAGTGGCACATTCGCAACCATTAACAATTTTAAGGTCAAAATTTGGATTTATTTGGTGAAGAGAAAGTAGTCATGAGTATAAATGATTCTGTCAGTCGTATTCATCGAAGGATACGCAATGCAATGTAACCTCCTAGAAGACCCAAAGATTTCTGGTGAAGCTCTGCGCTCGTGTCTTTGAGTGGAGCATATCTGACCTCAGATGAACGCTCTAAATAGGTAGTAGGTCGTAGTGTACACAGTAGCAGTATGAATCAATTACATCTAGTGTTTGTAATAAATGACTTATGGTATATAAAGTCATAAGTTAGTTATTTACTATTAGAATGTGACAACATGATAAATCATCGACTACATCGAGTGTTTCTTCATTAGTTATCAAATTTCTGCACCCCAAACCAAATGAAAAATATTTAATTTTCGTAGGAAGCAAACACTTGTGGTGAGATTATAATTAAATAAATAAAACTAACTTAGTCAAACACCATATGAATCAAAAAATCATTAATAATCAAGTAAGTTTATCTTTTAGTCCACTATTAAATATGTTCCCTCTCAATAGTAATAATCCCTGCGAAATCCCACCTCCTACCCCCACAATTGGCACTCCGTCCTTTCACCTTTCACACTAGTATATAAATACATAATTTTTGAATGTTTAGACAGTTAAGATTCTCCCCGAAGGAGCTACGGTAAGCTAAGTAGCAAAACCTTGTTGGATTTGAAAATAAATATAAGTGGTGTTTAACTAAGTTAGTTTTATTTATTTAATGAAAAATATTAATAACTAGATTAGAATCCTGGAAACCATGTCTCTTGGATTGACTCTTAAAAGACGCGTCTATGGCCTCAAATAGTTTTTATTTTGATCAACCCACTACGCCACTGACTATGAGCGTTCAAAGATATTTAAAAATCGTTAGGAATTACTTGGATCCGTTGCGAGCCGTTGTCACGTGATCCCACCGGGACTCGGGAACTATCTAGGTTTAAAATCTCACTTCAGGGGATTGAAAACGCAGGAAGAATCTTCAGCGGCCCCGGCCCCAGGGGTGGACCAGCATTCTGCCCAGGTACGGTACAGGGTCTTATGAACTAAATATTTTCCGGCACTAGTCATAAGAATTAGTACGTTGAGTATACGAGTACATGTGCGTTAAAACATTTTAAATATCCAAAATGTAAGATTTAACCAAAAGGAGACCACTACAGTATTATAAATTGCTGCAAATCAAGTTGTGTCGAAGTAGTTTTATTGTTTTAGACAAATACAAATTCTTTAGTTAAAACGACTGAAATATTGGTAATATCAAGAGATCAAATGATCAATACAGTCCTGCTTGAATTTTGTAATACAGTTAAAATAATCATCCTCTTCTTCTTCTTCTTTCTTAGCTTTTTTCCCTGCAATGCTGGATGTAGACCTCTTTCATTTTCTTCCACTCATTCTGTTTCTCCACCTTCGCATCCAGGTTCTTCCTGCTTGTCGTCAGATCACATTTTGGAAGGTCTTCCGATGCTTCTATTTTTCGTCCAGGGCCTTCACTGTAGGATTCTGAGTGCCCATCTAGTGTTCTCCTGTCGAGCCATATGTCCAGCCCACTGCCATTTTAGTTTTGCAACATGGTCCATAATATCAGCAACTTTTGTTCGGCGTCATATTTCTTCATTTATGATTTTATCTCGAAGGCTCACGCCGAGTATCTGCCTTTCCATGGCCCGCTGTGTACATTTTAATTTGTGTATGCAATACATGTATCCTATGTCAACATCTATAGGATACATGTATCGAACATTTTTCTTTTCAGGCGTACTGGGATTTCTTTATTTTCAAACAAGTGTTTCAATTTACCAAATGCCTACCAGCCCAGACCTATTCTTCTTGGTAGTTCTGCTGTTGGATTTTCTTTTCCCAGCTTCATCGTATGACCAAGGTACGAAAATAATCATAAATAAAGAAATTTTTCTGTAAATCATTATATAAAAGGCTCACACAGAGATATCAGGTACAGAGGGGAGGTTAACACTGTGCGTAGGCAAAATACCAGATAGCTCCAGTCTGCTGGGAATATCCTTTCTATTGGAACAAGACTTCCATTATTGCAAGAGCACGTGTGGGTGGAACAATGCTAACCCACCTAAACCTCGAACAATACCACCCACAGGTCGTGTCACAGCCAACCTAATATACTCATAACAGTTAAATCATGGCAGACGTCTCCACAACTAATCTTTTCTTCAATTTCTAGTTCTATAATTGTCCAAGATATTTTTCAAAATAATCTTAAGTATCATACCTAATCATTTGATATTATTAACTCATGTACTTCAAGACAATGCTTGACCATCCAGAGAAGCGCGAAATGCATAAGAATAAAACGAAGACTCGTTGGTCGAATTTTTGTGTCATAGCTGATGAAAGTACTTTCTGTGACTGTTGTCACTTGGTTCAATGTGTTATCATGAAACTTAAACTGTAAGTTGTGGACACAAATGACAGAAAACAAAGATTTTTAAAAAAAATACAAACAAAAAAAGATAAAAGATATCATGACGTATTTGCCGCCATGAGGCTCAAGTAAAACACTCTAGTAAATGATAAACATTGTTTGGAAATAGTTAAAAATACTCTTAAAAATATTGATTGTATTATTTGTATAAATCTATTTATATTATTTGATCAATTATACCTACATGTTTCGGAAATACCTTTCCGTCGTCAGGGAGTTATTCAATTAATACAATCAATATATTTTTTAAATATCAATCTACAATGTTGCTGAACCAATTGAAAAAAAATACTCTTATATTATCAGAACTTTCTATAATGTCTTCGTCCGAAAATGAACGCTCGAAAAATCGCATTGTTTATATAAATCGCAGTTTTTTATTTGGACTTGGCTGGGGCTCGGTGTCGCGCTATATAAATCACCGCGCCAGTACCTAGAGACATCGGGCCGCTCCACAGGTTTCTAGATTATTTAGGGAGCCTCAAATTCTTTCCAGAAGCCTCTAGATATTTTATTTTCTTTTTTTTCTCTCTATATCGTAATAATATTAAGAAGATACAGGGTCAATTGAAATAAGAATCACTAAACCATTGACACAGACATTTAGTTTTAAGCATTCACCATAACTACTAAAGTCAATAATTTGACTGCAGGATCCGCAGTGATACTAAATACTCGTGGTATTGTCGGGAAAATTTCTATGGCTTGAACGAAGAACTCCAATAATCGAATCACAGCCCAGATGAACATGTGTCACTGATATCGAAGGTTTTGGTAGTGTAACTGACGGCTCTGCAGAGGGTATGGAGACGGACAGTACCTTCTAAGGCACAACATGCCACCCCTTTCTACTACTTTAAGCTTGAGCTTAAACTTCAGCTTCAACTTAACACGGCATTCCTGGGAACCAATCAAAAGCTTGAGGAAAGATCACTAATTGCTTCACAATTGTTAGATGCAAGATTAGAGTAACTTTAATACAAACATAAAACCAAGTACAGAGATATTACCCATGGGGAAGTATCAAACATAACTATAGCAGAGACGATAGCCAGTGAAGCAAGAATATTTTTAAATGAAAGGCTGACAATGGTAGAAGTAGTGTTGGCCACCCACAAGTTTGTTAGACGAAGAATTTATGGGATGATCTAAGACACACATGCTGACGAAAATGATTAAGTAAAGAGTTCTTTCAGAAATTTATTTTCTTCTTTACTGGATAATTAGAGAACTTCTGAAATAATAAGGTCAGTCCGCCCCTGCTTCAGCTCAATGCTCAGCACTCAACACACCGCCTTCGTTTTATTGATCACAACACAACACGCTGTTGGCGGAAATAAGCCAGGAGATGATATCGACTTGTGGCAACGCGAAGGAGTGCTAAAGAAATTAGATGACATTATCATCTAATTTCAGGAATTTTGAATTTCACCAATGACGTCATGCAATATACACTGCCAAATTCAAATGTCCTATATTCAAATCGTTTTAGTAAAATCATCATCATCAAAGTTTCCTTTAGATTGGTGGTTGAAGGTCTTCCGTGGCTAATTAATTTTCCTGGCTTCTTCAATTTTATCTAATTCTCTTATCCAATTAATAGTTGTATATATGGAATATTTAGATATATGGTACTGGAGATGAATGCTACGTGGACGGCTACATGAGAATGCAATAGACAGCGAGACACAAAATTTCCTATCCTCCAAGAATCAGTGCTGACCTTCGACCTTTGTAGCGGTTTGTTATTTTATTTTTACGTTTTCTTTTTTATTATGTAAGTTATCTATCCATGTGGCAAAGTGAGAAAATCATTTTAGCATTAAAATTATTTTAATCTGGATGGCGTAAGTGTAGGACCGATATTGGAGGTTTTTCTCGTAGAGCAGTCCAGGTGGTATGTCCAATTTCACTGACTTTCTACAACATACTTTCTTGCTTACTTTGTAGGTGTTGATACAAAGGGAGCAATATAACGCTATTCTGTGAGATTAATAGACAATATAAAAGAGTGAACACGGTCAGGTATAAACACTGCAATCAACAAGGCTTAAGATCGGAAGGAATGGAGACGTATTATTTATCAAGTTTCAGACAAGTTGAAGGATTAAATCTAAATACATTTTAACTGTAGTACAGATGAGATGTGGAAGGATTAAATATAAATACATTTTAACTGTAGTACATATGAGATGTAGTGCTACAGGCGCATGGCAAGGATCCATTGGTCAGAACATATCCGAAACAACGAGGTGTTGAGCAGGGTGGGCAAAAAGAGGCGGTTCCTTAACAGAATCGCCCAACAACGAGCAATTTGGATAGTTCATAATATAAGGCATACGAGCCTGCTTTTAACCATCTTCGAGGGAAATGTTGAAGGCAACAATCGTAGAGGCCGCCCGAGATTAAGCTACATAGACCAGACTATCGGAGATGTACGCTGTAGCACCTACCAAGAGATGAAGAGTCTGGCAGGTAACAGAGAGGAGTGGAGAGGGTGAGTGCTTGTTGCAGACCAATCCTAGGATTGCGACCCAAAAAAAACAGATGAGTGAGTGTAGTATAAAAAAACAGTTCCGATTTACAATTGATAAATTGTTGAGCAATGTCTATCCCCCACAAAAGAATATGTATATAGGAATACTTTGGCCATGTCACAAGATCCTTGGGAAAGAGAATCTGGCTGTACTAGGCGGTGTCAAGGATACCCATACCAGAGAAAGATCGCCAGCTACATGAACCAGAGAATTACTTCAGCAAAGCCGCAGATCGGAGCAGACGATATCATAGCGACCAGGACTGCGCCATCAAGAGCGTAACGCAGGAAAAGAAATACGTGGACCTGTGTGAAATCCGTCCTAAATCGAACTATGTTAATTAATTTGATAGCGTTAATTTGGTATAATATATCCTTCGAGGCCCAATACAACATAAGGTCACCCATTCCAGCTGTCAACCGACATCATTCCAGAGATTTGACACAACGATTTAATATGTTCGTTGCGGAAATATTTCGGAAAGTTTCAGGTATGTTGGAACTTTCGCCAGGTATCGCGAGTTACAATTATTTAGAATTTTCCACTGTTACTATGTCGGAAATTCCCTGTGGAGGCGGAGAATTGATAATCGTATTATTCTAGAGCAAAAGTGTTCAATAACTTTTTTATTCGAACACCAGTCCTTGAGATAATAATTCAAGAAATATTGGGGAAAAAATATTCCCGCCGAACAAATCTTAAAATAAATATTTAATCCTCTAGTCTGGGATAATCCTTGCGATGGAAAAAAAATATTTCTTAAATTTTTCTTTCTCATTCTATAAAATAATCACTTATCCTACGAATATGCCCCGCAGAGACGAACAAGAGCACCACGCCTTTTTCACTTAAATCATTTGAGAACAAACTAAGGTAAAAACTGTATTATTAACCTATTCTAGATACCTATGACACGGCCTTTGCAGATCCCGATATTTTATATTTAAGTTTTGAGCAGTTTACAAAATCCCTTACCTATAAACTCGCGCGATGATATATTTCTTCCCACACATGTGAACACACACACGAACACATAAAAACCCGTACACCCACAGACACATAAAAATACACAAATACACACACTCATACAAACTCAACATTTGACATACTGTTTTTTCTTATTTTTTTATCGATCCTGGTATAATTAATATTCTTGTATATATGTGTTTTCTTGTAATTGGCCCAAGGCTTTGTACATCAATTATTGTTTTTTTTTCAAGACTTATTAATAATTATATGGCTATAAGAAAACCAAAAAATGAAAAATAAATAAATAAATTACATGAATTATTATTGATTTTATTTTCCAAGGCTTGCTTTGGACATACATTAGTTGGCTTCTATTTTATGTATATTCCTATTTATAGGAGGCTTGTGTTAATTTATTACCCTCAAAAAATTATAACCTTGTGTTTATAGCACTGGCAAAAATATAAAAGCCTCCACTTAACGCCTCGCTAAATCCCCAATGAACGCTCTGATTGGCTGACTGATTTCACACGTTTGACTTTGTTGTTGTAATTGGGTTAATACAAACACCAAACAGATCGTGTGAGTTTTTCCGCCCGCTTCCCGATATCTAAACCGGATATCCGCCTGGCTGCAGGCTCGTCCCGGGTTATCTCAGTGTGGCTTATCACTGATCACGGAGTACAGTAGGTACACACGCTGGGCTGACTGTACACGAAATCACTGACGGCTAATCGAATTATTGAATTTCACATTGCAGTTTGAATGGAACGGGATAAGCTAATTATAACACGATAACAAGCGATAATTTTGCACACAGTTCGATAAAGTTTGATATTATACGTAAAATAATATTTGTTAATTTTGCAAAGTCGCTCCTTAGGACTCTGCTGAAAATATTGTAACGAATGAATTTTACGCACTTTCTGAACCCTTGTTAATATGTCACGTATCACAAAACTATCGAAGAATCGAGAACGGCCTATAAAAATCCAGCGTGATCTGTGATCTTCGGGAAACGTCTAAAACATTTGAGAAATACATAGAAAAGTCTAGAAGTGACAAGAATCTTCTCCTAAACACTTGAATAGTCTAAGAAGTTTGAAAATCCAACTTTTGAATATAAATACAGGCGTGCTGCGATGGTTGTAGGTATTGTCGCGTTTGGCAGATCGTTACCGTGCGATAATTGAAATGATAAATAAATCGAACATTCAAGCAAAGTACCCAATTGGCGAAAAAAACGAGCGATAAATACTGCAATCGAGAATTGGATGGATTGATCTAGTAAATATCCAACGAAAGATAAATACGTCTTAACTGGTAATAATAAGTGTTCATAAAAGAGTGATATATTGCGAAAACGTGTAATTTAATTCTGTTAAGTGTACATTTTTAAAAAATTAAATAGATATGCGGACACGGAATACATATCACATCAGTATACTTACTATTTTCAAATTAAGCTAAACGCTTGTGCTATTAAAATAGGACTAACTTGCTGGTCTGGAGTGAGATTTATTACAATGGTATATAAAACGTGTATTTTTTATAATTAATTTAACCGTCGTTATACAGACTTCGTATGCGATCTGATATGCGATCGTAGAACAATGCAGCATGTGTAAAAACGTCATTGTACTGCGCTGACTATATTTGAGGTTCGAAAGGTATCATCTTTAAATAATTAACCCAAGTTTCAAATGAAAATCTTTTGTAGTTATTGAGCTATGATGTAAAGTGTCTTTATGTAAATAAAGCTTCTAACTGCTCTCCTGCAAGCTTTATAAAAATCACATGCGTCGTTATTCTACGATTATGACGATATATCTTCTCGCATCCAATGAATAAAGACCAATTCTGCGATGATAAAATAATCCAATTAATTATATTGATATATTATGTCAAGTTCATGCAACCAGCCTTTAATCTGTCATATACACAGCGTTTGGAGGACCCCCTTTAGGCATATTTTACGAAAATTACTTGAATTTTTTAGGGAAGTAAATAAATACAGGTACAAACCCACCTCTCTCAGCTCATTATAATCAGAGCTGTTGACGCAATATCAGCACATTTTGTTGATTCGACATTTTGAAACCATAATTCCCGAAAAGATCGAGTAAATACAAATTTTGAAAAACCTGGCAGGGAAAATCCCGCGAAAAAGCCCGCCCGCGACGTTATCTGGGGCGGAGCTAAACAATGGCGCGGGGGTCGAGTGGCCGCCCGCCCGGGGGGGGGCGGACAAAAGGCTGCAGCTGTTTTGTTAGTCTCACGGACCACTCGGCGGGCGCGGGATGCTGGAGGGCCGGACAAGAGAGATTAGGACACTCTCGGCAAAGGTTTCACCGGTTTTTGCGCGGAAAAGTTTATCTTTTCTGAAGCAACAATCTTTTATTATATTTTCGAGCGTCGTGCGTGACATTGATAAGAAAAAACGTAGCAACTTCAAAATGCATATTAATATGATAAATTTGGTGGCATCTGATGTTGTTATTTTCAATTTAATAGACTTCTGTGTACATAAGACTACCAAAAAAAAGAAAAACACCTCACAAAATTGTACGATGTATAAAGGTATAAAAATCTTCGATAGCCTACCAAAGGAAATTCAAAACACGGAGAATATAAGGAGGTTTAAACTGGAGTGCAAAAATTTTATAGTGAAAACTTTTAAATGATTGAAATCATATATTATCCTACACAATATTATGTGTGGAACTAAATAATTGAGATAAATAAATAAAAATAAATATTCTTGGGCACATTCCAAATATATGCTGAACTCCAGAAGTTATACCGAAAGTATATATATAACTTAAGACCGTCATCCCTATTAATGTTTACCGGGGCTTGTATATTTCAATTGCTTTTTTGACCAGGCGCGTGTGGTGACTTTTGGGCTTTCCTAAGATTTTCGGCTCAAATGAAAAATGGTGGCCCGTATCGATAAAGTGCTCAGCCAATGCCGATTTTTCTGGGTGACCGAGTTTGCATGCTCTTTTATGCTCATCAACCCTCTTTGAAATCGTGCGTGCTGTTTGTCCCACATACACTTTGTCGGAATTTTGACATTCGAGCCTATAAACACCGCCGGTCTCAAGGGGATCCCGATCCTTCGCCGGTCTTAAAAGGTCCTAGAGGGCAGAATACCCCAGAAAACTATACACAGGCCATGAAAACCTAAGGAATTTTTTCGCGCTTTTGTTACTTTCTCGTTTATTTTATTTTTTTGACCCAATATTGTGAAAAGCAATTAAATAATAATAATTTTAATGCACTGTAAATAAACATAGAAATAACATCAAGGACACATTTAACAGTCATATCTCTAACAAAATCTGGATACTGGGTAGGTGGTAAACTTCATAAGAGGAGATAGATTTTCCGGCCACATGGCTTGTGTCTATATTTTACGATTTACATCTATTAAAGCCTGTGCAAAAAATTAAACTTCTGTTTAGATTTATCACCACCTCTGAATCGGACTGCTAGTGTAATATAAATCAGTCTATTTTTGATAATATTCTCGGAACGGCCCCAACAACGATCCCACGCGGACACGGACGGGAGTGAGCCGCCGATTCGGAATAAAAGCCGCGAGTCACGAGTCATGGCCCTCATCCGCCTATATCACTTTAATAGCCACTTTTCCTGGAACTCCGCGCGAGCGGGGTTCCAAAATAATAAAAAAATCACACAAATCGAACGCCCTCACCAAGAAGCGAATATCTCCACTATTAACACCACCAACTAAGACTCGCTAAAAGTTAAAATGAAGATTAATTGCATTTTACAAGCCCAAATACAGTATATAATATTTTATACAAACAAAAAAAAACTTTATAATTTTCTTAGGTTTTCACGGCCGTTCAGAATCTTGTGTATAGTTTTCTGGGATATTCTGCCGTGTACATGTGACCTCTCTGGCCGACGCACGACATTTCGAATCCCATGTCACATCACATCAGCCTTGATGGTGGACCCTGCAATGAGATCCGAAACGTCGGCCAGAGAGGTCACATATGTACGGCAGAATATCCCAGAAAACTATACACGGACGAAAAAAAACTAAAATTTTCGTAGAAAAATGAAACGATGCTGCTGTGTTTCCTGTAATTTTGTATTATATTGAACCATGGACACTCACTGAAACAATTCTTAAGCGTCCGCTTAAGCATTCAAAATGTGGATCTTCAAATGGTTTTAAAAATAAGTTGAAATAACAGAGATATAAGTGTCAATATCATGAGCCGGATGCGAAAGGAATAAAAACTCAAAACCAGTACCATCCCGCATTTCATCACTCAAGGCAAAATTGCAAGCAGAAGAGGTTTTCTCATAAAAACCATCTAATATATTGGTTCGGGAAATTCACAATCCATGTATTTGGAGCTGCTGTTAGCTAAATAATGATCTATTACTTCCTTTAACTGGACAGCTACGGACAAAGAAGAATACATACAGAACATGTGAGTGAGGATAGAATGGCATTGAATATACTAAATTTCACTAATGACAATTAATTTTTAATTAACAGTACAAATAATTTTCTAGAAACTTTACTCTAAACAATACTCTAAATTCGCAAGGAAGCAGCTCATAAGCTATAAGCAAGCTGGGAAAACAAAAATATTATTTGTTGCTAGTACTAATACATTACCACCACCTTTCAAAATTATCTCTATATATATTAGGTCCTTACATATGAAATTCACGTTTTGCCGTACTGGAAAATTTGATCTCAAATATCTTCTCTTTGGTTAGGAATTCCAAATCCAAATTTATACAGCTATTTACTCATGTATTTGTGTTTTGAAAATTATAATTCATTTGTTTTTTTCTTTGCGTCACTCAGTTTACAAAATGAAAAACTTGAAATATCGCGTTATTTACGAGTACGAGTTCCACCGTAGCACCAGGCTGCAGAAACGGCTCGAAGGATTAATGATGTGTATGGCGACGGTGCCGCAAAAGAAAACACAGTGCGTTTTTGGTTCCAACGTTTTCGTTCTGGAAATTTCGACCTGCAGAACAAGCCCCGTGGACGGCCGGAGACCAAAGTTGATAATGAAGAATTGAAGGCTATTGTGGAAGCGGATCCATCGCAAACCACATCCGAGTTAGCTGCAGGCTGCGGTGTTAGTGATAAAACTGTTTTAATCCACTTGAAGCAAATT